>QRFJ01000015.1:166902-323475 GCA_006176705.1 Cocos nucifera
TTAGGAATTTCACATAAAGAGGCGCTCTGATTGGCTGAAGAATGCGGCGGTCCACGCAACACCGGGCTCGCGCACGGTCCACGGAGGGCAATTTGGGAATTCTGGCTGATCCAACGGGCGGTTTTCACTGAAGCTTGATCGGACGGACGAGAAGAAGGCACTGATGGACGGCATCCGCAGCTCCCGATCGAGATCCAATGGCTGAGATTCATCCCGACAGTTAAAACTAAAGGTCTGAAGGCTTATTTCAACGTGATCGGACGGCCCAGATTCGATCCAACGGTTCGATCCAACGGCTGAGATTAAATCCGACTTGATCTGGGTTATTTTAAGGGGTTTTTGAGTGGTTTTTGGACCGTTTGATCAAGATCTAACGGGCAGAATTACCCAGATCTTAATTTGAGTTGATTTTAGGAGTCCTTAAACCTAGTTTTTGATGGATTTTGGGGGAAATCAAACTCTTTATCTATAAAAAAAGCCTGTTGCCGTGAAAGAAAAAAAAAAGAAGAGAGAGACAAAGAGAGAGATGGGGAGAAAGAGAGAGAGGAGAAAGAGAGAGAGAAAGAGAGAGGAGAGAGATATGAAAGAAAAGTGATTTATGAGAAAATTAAAAAAAGATTTTTTTGATTTTTCTTCGACGATCAAGACATCGATCAAGGAGCCTCTTCTTCTTCGCCAAGTTCTCCACATCAAGAGCAGCAGACAATCAATTTCAGCAATCAAACAGTCTAATTCTCTATGCTTTTTATTTTATTTGCTATTTTTGAATTTGTTATCATGAACTAAATTTTATTTTACTAAGGCTAAGGTGTAGCCACTCTTTTGATGCAATATTCAGTGTGATTTATTTTTAAATTTTATTCATGAGGAGTATATAAATCTGATCTTAATGCTTTTAGATTACTGGCCATCTTCTAATTGATCTGATGAACATAGATGTTACGGACCAAGTACATCTATGTTAATGCTTCTTGATTATATACCTTGTATTATGAATCAAATTAGAATTCATATGCATGCAGGAATTTTAGTGCGCTTTGGATGCAGCGTATTTTAATTAGAGGGTTTCACAAAACCTAATGCATTAATATTTATTTAAATTACACCTGGACCAAAGGGTAATTAATAAATATTAATAGTTTTGCTATGCCTGGACCAAAGGGTAGTGAATAAATTAGGAGACTCCACCGTCACATGAAATAAAATTAATCTAAAAATCTGAATATTGTATTGACTGAGTTGGTGAACCGATTGCCTTAGTAATCCATTGCTCTTGAATTTAAAACCCTAATAATTTACACTCTCTCTATTTAATTAAAAACTTTTAATTATTTTTTATTTTTTTTTAATTTCTTATTCTCATAAATCGATCTTCTAAATAAAGCATAGGAAAGAGCTTTTCAGTACTTATTTTTCAATCCTCTAAGGACGATACTCTATTCATTCACTTTATTACTTGATTGACTGGTGCACTTGTCATAGCTATAAATTAGCAATTTTCACCCTTTTATTTGTCTTCCCTTTCCATTGAGGACGATGTCAATTCAGTTGGAGGGTAAAATTCAAAAAAAAAAGAGAAAATTTTAAAAAATAAATATATATATATAATAAAAAAATAATAATAAATATATATATATAATTAAATATATATATATATAATTAAAAAATATATATATAAATAATAATAATAATAAAAAAATATAATAAATAATAAAAATATATATATATAATAATAATCAAATTTTGGATGAACCATATTTTAGGAAAGAGAATCTTAAGCAAAATAAACTAGAAAAAGTAATAAAGTTAAAAAATATTAACTAATAATGATAGCGAGTTAAGAAGCAGATTACTTGGTCAGATCATTAGTAGAGTACTTAGATCATTTAAAGGCTAACAGCACTTTTAATTGCACATGCACACTAATGAAGCACAGCAGGTGTTGATTATAAGACTAAATTGAGGATTCAATTATCACTAAAAATTGATGGTTTATATATACTTCAATTAAAGAAACTTGAATTTAAGGAAAGAGCTACCTGCTTAAATTTTTTTAAAAAAAAAGTGCAAAACACAGAGTATATGTGGATTGCCCTAAGCTAGAACTCTGCACCTTAAGTCAAGTGTAGAAGTTCACATCAATCGGATAAAGGAAAGGCCAGGATGCTCAGCATAATTTCAAAAAAAAAAAAAAAAAAAAGAAGCAGTGTGAAAGCTACCTTAATTCATGCATTTAACTTGGGAGTATATAGAAAACTAACCAAAATAAGTGATAAAAGAAGATTCATTTGTCCCTTAAATCAACACCCAAATGCTAAGTTAGTATTCACAAAACTAGTGCTGAAAATCTTTAGATGAACTCTAAGAAAGTTTCTGATTAATCTGCCATAAAATTTACTTCTGAAACTCAATACTTAGTTAGTGATACTATCTAAACTTTTGATCTTAAACCCTAGATTTATTCTTGTGAAGGAAGATCTCAATGAAATATGGTACTTGATCTAAATTAAAATTTTTTTTCTTTACTCGAGGACGAGCAAAGCTTAAGTTGGGGGTGTGATAAGTACAATAAATTCACCAATAAAAGTATTAATTTATTAATTAATTTATATTAATTTTTAAGAATTATTAATCAATTTATATATAATTTTTGAAAAATTCATATTTTCATTAATTAAAAAATTAATTAAAAAATAATAAAAATTAAAAAATAAAATTTTATTATCAATGGAAAGAGCTCATTTTTTTGATCACAACGAAATAAATTTTGAGTAAAACGGAGCTAAAACAAAAAAGATATGAATTTCTAAAGAAATAAAATAAAATAAAAAAATAAAATAAAATAAAAAATAAAAAATAAAAAATAAAAATATCAAATGGCTCAAGCCGCCACGTTGAAGCAGCCAGCGCGTCCAGACGCGCCGAGCCAAGCCGACCAAGCCGGCGCGCCAAGCCATCCAAGCTAGCCGACTCAAGCCCAGAAGCCGTCAGTCGGTCTACAGCACAGTGTAGACCGCCAGCTCAGTAGACACTAGCGAATCAGAGCCTGCCACGTGGTAGACCTAGACCCCTAAAGGGTTTACAGAAAATTCATCGTGGCTCATAGGGCATTTTGGTCTTTTCATCTGTCAATAAAAGGCGCTGATTGGTTGCGGTGCATGATATGGCCGGTCCACGTGGTCCATGGGAACAGTAAAAGCGCGATCGTGCGGTGGTGGTTGTTTGCGGTCAAGATCGGAGGATCAGCATTTTTTTCGATTGTCGATTTCACTCAGATTGCCATCGGACGACAGCACTTGATTCCAGCCTCGATCCAACGGTCCAGAAGGCTCCCGACGGCGATCAAACTCTCAGGCGCGCGATCAACGACATAAATTCCTCCATCAAGCGTGATCCAATGGTCCAGAAGGCTCCCGACGGTGATCAAACTCTCAAGTGCGCGATCAACGGCGTAAATTCCTCCATCAAGTGCGATCCAACGGTCAGAAATTGATCCGACCTGATCTGGACTGATACGCATCCATTTTTGATGATTTTTGGACCGTTGGATTTCTATTGAATGGCCAGATTTCACCAGACTTACCAGAGTCATATCAGAGTTGTTTTTATTTAGATTTTATTCAGATTTTGATGATTACAAAGGCAATTAGTCCCACATTGCCTTTAGAAATAAATATCCAACCCTCCTAGCTCTATAAAAAAGGATCCTAAGCCTCTAAGAAAGGAGAGGTCGGGTGGAAGAGAAGCTAAGGTACAGGGTGGAAGCCAAGCTCTGGGTTAAAGGTTGCTTCAAAGCTGCAGTGCTGAGAAGAAGAGCCGGTCTTCTACGCCATCTCCACGCCTACGCTGATCTGCAATCTCCTTCTAAGTTTTTTTTTTTCTTTAATTTCTTGTATTTAAATTCTGCATTTGAGTTTTAAATTTAATAAAGAAAGTTTCATTGTTCTTTTCAATTCTAGCTCTTTAAATTAATTATTCTTTATTGCTTTTTAATTTTATTACAAGTAGTTGCTAAGATCTAAATAGTAGATCTTAGTACCAAATTTATTTTTGCATAATTCTACTTTTATTTATAAATCTATTTTTTGACTTTAATTTTTAAAAAACTCTTCTTTTCTTTTCTTTAAAAAAAATTATAAAAATAAAAATAATAATAATAATAATAAAAGAATCAAAGATTTTAGAAATAAATCATTGTCTCTCTGTGGATTCGACCCGACTTACTACTCTCTTCATAATTTTAAAAAAAAGTCGGATTTAAACTGATAAACATGGTGTCTTAACGACAGCATTGTGTCCCTATCAACAGATCTCTAACATCCTTCACGATCACATACACTAGCAAAACTATCCTTTAAAGAAGATCTAACTAGTCCTAGATCCTCTTTCCAAACTTCTGTATCACTGTTCCTCCATGTAAACAATCTCCACCTTAATCTAGAGACAACCATGAAGCAAACTAAAAGTTTTAGGATAAAATCTGGTGCAACAGATCGTAGATGTAGTAAATCCTAGGTGTCTTCCTTTCTTCCATGCAACACCGCTCTGATACCAAATATCGAAAATACGCGCTCTTTCCATACGGATCGACATGGCCGCTGGTGATTAGCCAAGCAACAAGAAAGAACCCCTCAAAGATTAATGTGGAAGCATGATCAAATAATTCAAGAAATAGAGAAGAAGAGATTTTCAAAAGAAAAGAGTTTTTATTAAATATATCTTAGTCTCATTATAACCTTAACCTATTTTTAGTATATATACTTTACAAAGGGTCGAGCCCAAGCTCATAGAAAAACTCTCCAAATTCAAACAAATCACGTACACAAAATAATAATCTGCGAAACTGAGCCGATCCAATTTCAGACTGAGCCGGCTAATCTACGATTAGATCAGCTCAGTCCTAGACTGAGCTGACCCAGTTGTGTACCATGTCAACAGTCCAAAAATACTACTTTTTGTCTAAATTTTCCTCTGAGATCTAACCGATCCAGTCTTGGACTGAGCCAGCCTAGTTTCCAACTTAGCCGGCTTAGTCTCAAGGTGAGCCGATCCAGTTTTTAAACTTTGCTAGAAGAGCTGATTTCTCTTTCGACTTGCTTTCATCTTTTCATGACCTATCTTTTCATATTTTTAAGACTTGGGAGTGCCACTTCTGAGCTCACACTAGGCACAATGGACTCGTCCTTATCTACTCATGCTGCCTCCTTTTTGTTGGCTTTTTGGCATCAAAACCAGATAGAGATCTGGTGTTTGATGTGGAGATTAATTCCAGAAGTCCCAAAAGATCAAATAAGATGGTTATTTGATCAAAAGGGACTCCTATATGGTGCAGGGTTTTTCTATAAGAACCTTTACGCTAAAGGGTCTTTGTGATGTGATCTCCTTTCCATGCCCAAGTGCTGCCCCTTTCATCTTCCATGCCCCTCTGATTCTCTCTCTCCCTCTCTTCTACACGTCTAAAAAGTTAGGCACAAATCTGAGTTGAAGGTCCAAGATTTTTGGCACAAGATTCAGGATCTACACGACGATGTTCGTGAGATAGACGAGCTACCTTCAGAAATAGTTTTGAATGATCTACAGATCAGATTTAGATCTAATTTTTAGAAAAAAAATTTGCAAGGAGAAGATGTTCAGATCCTATCCAAGTGGATACCAGTAGAGGTCAGGTACGTGCATGGCTCATTCTAGAACCTCAAGAACCAATAGGATCATCGCAGAATAATCAGATTACCCAATAAGATTCTTAAAATTGAATCTAATTTAATTTTATTTTTAATTTTTAATATCAGATCACTATAATCAGATCTGAGAACTCTTAGATCTAATCGGATCGCAGAATTTTTTGTAGAAAAATCTGCCTTAGATCTGATCAAATCCGGACGATCCTGCAGTGAAAAATCAGATTTTCTTTGAGGACAGTAATACCAAGTTCTTTCATCGAAGCACCATCCTTTGTAATAGACCTAATCGAATTTCTACTATCAAATCTAGAGTATGGAATTATGATGAAGCTGAAATTGGATTGCAGTGCCACTTTCAATCTAGATGCAATCTCATGCATTAGTCAACTGATATTTGGCTTCCCCAAATAGTCACAGCATTAACACCTTCTGAACAATAAAAGCTAATCTCTCTGATTACTGAAGATGAAATAATTGCTGCTTTGCAATCTATGAATCTAGATAAATCTCCTAGCCCAAATGGTTTTTCGACCTCCTCCTTTCAAGACTTTTGTCATATTGTTGGTGGTGAAGTGGTCCAGTCGGCTCTTTCTTTTTTCCAATCTTCAACTATGCCAACTTCATGGAAAAACACATTCCTAGTTCTCATCCCTAAAACTCAGCACCCTACTAAGCCTTCCGATTTTTGGCCCATAAGTCTCTATTACACTATCTATGATGTACTAGCAAGTGTTTTAATGAATTGAATGACACCCTTGTTGTCTGATTTGATCTCCTTTAATTAAGGTGCCTTTGTTCGGGGCAGATCCATCATGGAAAATATTTTGATTACTCCAGAAATTATGCACTCTCTTGTTAGGGCAGCTCATTTTCATGGACTTTCTATGATCAAAGTGCATATGAAAAAAGCATATGACTGGATGCAATGGGTGTTTCTCTTAAAGGTTCTTAAGCAATTTAACTTTCATGATAAATTTATCAAATGGATAGCTACATGTGTACTCAATCCTCAATATGCTCTTCTCATTAATGGTTCTTCTACTGATTAGTTTTTGGCTGCATGTGATATAAGGCAAGGCTGTCCATTATCTTCATATCTTTTTTTGCTATGTTTGAAGATGCTTTCCCTTACTTTGCAAGCCACTGTTCACTCAAAACTACTTCATCCTTATATATTAGGTCGGAACGGCCCTCATATATCCTTCTTATTGCCAAAGCAAAAGTCAGAGATGCTCGAGCACTGAAACTTTTATTGGATGGATATTGTTACCATTCTGGTCAATCAATGAATATTAGTAAATCATTTATTATCATAAGCCCCTCTATTGACTCTAATACTAAACAGACAATTATTTCCATCTTTGGTATGCCTTGTAAAAGAGGGGTCTAGAAATACTTGGGTGTGCCTATTGTTGATTCCAAACTACATTCATGTGATTTTAATTTTATTATTGATAAAATTCTAAGAAAAATTCAGTCTTAGAAATGGAAGGCCTTATCTTTTGTTGGAAGGGTTACTCTTGTTCAATATATTTTATTTTCTATTCCTGTGTATGCAATGGCTTCTATACTTGTTCCATTTTCTGTATTGAATCATATGGAGTAAAAGTTTCGGATATTCTTGTGGGGACATGCTAGTACTCAGCATCGGGCTCACCTCATGTCATGGAAGACTTTTTTTGCTTCCAAGGATGTTGGTGGATTGGGATTTTTGTCGCTTCGACGGAGGCAAGCTATTCTATTAGAAAAGCTGGTGCAAAGTTGATTTCGGAACCAGTTACTTTGTGGGTTCAATTGGTTTATTTACTTGAATTTTCTATCGTCCACCAGCCAACTGTTCACCTATTTGGCACAAAATCTCAAATATTGGTCGTAATATTCAATTCTAATTCATGTGGCTAATAGGGAATGGTGCTTCCATAAATGTGTGGAAGGAAGGATCCTTGGTTATTTAATATACCATTGTCTTACTGGCCCTCTTTTACGAATGTCGATATTAACTTGGAGGCTTATACAGTAGCTGATTTAATATTGCCTGATAATACTTAGAATATTTCTTTATCGACCTCCCTATTTAGCACTGAAATGATGACCGCCATTGTAACAATGCCTCTTGCTCAGACAAAATGGCCCGATCAGGTGGGTTGGTTAAAATCTCGATCAATAACTGTTTCTTCCCAAGATATTGCGGTTGTCCTTACTTCTTCTACACCTTTACCTCTCAATTTTCATGCAAAATGGATCTGGGAGTTATATGTTCCTAAGCGAGTGAAATGCTTCTGTTGGAAACTCGGTTGGCAGAAATTACCCACTAAAGAGTGGTTGCTGCATAGGAATTTTTGGCCTTCTAGATCTCCTGTATGTGATCTATGTGTGGGTTTGGTGGAAGATTGCCAGCATGTGATTATTATATGCGCATTTGCTCAAGAATGCTGGCAGCTTATGAGGCAGCAATTTGCTATTCCCATTCCTTCTTCATTGCCGGATTTTCTAGCATATTTAGCTAATCCAAAGATGGTGAAGAGAGGTAAAGCAATTGCTGCTTACATGGCATCTCTCATATGGTTTGCAAGGAACCATAGAATTTTTAAAGCTCCATATTTGACATCAATGCACCTTTTGCGGTTATGTATCTGTTTCAATAATGATCAATTTTCGCCATCTACAACATCTTTTCATGAAGTGGGATCCCACTTAAAGAATTGGGGTACTCCTAGGCTGCATATGCAGCAATATTTGGCAAATTTAATCTCTTGGATACCCCCTCCCTTCGGGATGCTCACTATAAATTTTGATGGAGCAGCCAAGGCACAAAAAGTTGCTGCCGGTTTCATTATCCAGGATAATGAGGGAGCTATGGTGACAATTGGTGGTAGGCTTCTACCTTGCTCTTCAGTCCCTTTTGCTGAACTTATAGGAGTTTGGTTAGGGATCAGATACCTTGTCACCCACTCTTTTATACAGCACATCTGGATTCAGGGTGACTCATCTGTTGTCATTTCCTGGCTTAAGAATATACAAAATAATAGAATAAGCTTCACTCCCTGGATGCTAGATATTAAGTAGTGGTTTGACTGCTTTCTATATATTAAAATTTCCCATTTATGTTGCGATAAAAAGCAAGCGGTGGATTGGGCTGCCAATTATGCTTTAGCAGGTGACTTTAACTCTAATCTCTTGCATCAATTCTTTGACCTGGTCCATATTTTGAAGGCTGATGCTTATTCCATTGCTTTTCCAATACATGGCTTGTAGACATACATTTGATATTTTACATATTTTCAGCTGCATAATACGCTATTAACCTGCTGTTTCAGCAAGCCGCTTAGTTATGTATTGATATCTACTGCTATACACATCTATCGTCGAGCACCCCTATGTCTTGCCATTTTGAATTGCAGATGCTAATCAGGTTATTACTCGTTTGGCATAAATCTGGGATGTTTCACTCTGCACAACTTTGCTACATCCAGGATGTCCCAAGTCTCATAGCATCTGGCACATGGCATCCATGGTATGCTATTACATCCTCTTACCTGCTGCTGTTGGGAATGCATGTCGACTTTGCAATGGTATCAATCTGGACTTTCCAGGCCTCATCTGCATCCTTGGCTTTACATGCTATCCCATTGCATAAACAAACAGGGCCACAGGACGCTTTGTTTCTGTTCATATGTAACAATCTTTTTTGATGAAAAGGGGAGGTATTACCGCCCTTGTTTATTGATCTTAGGAGCTGATTTGGTTGACCAAGCTCAACCAGGTGACAAAGTATTTTTGGTTTGCAGGTTTACAGGCTTTAAGATTTCACGATCAGGTCTGCCTTTCAGTTTTACAGGTTTTGAGCAAACCAAATTTTGCTTGCAGATTGTCAGTTTTAAGTTTGCAGGTTCATATGTTACAATCTTAATAACAGATTTTGGAGGAACATATATTCTGAATCTTTAAGTCGATGCAGTATGCTTTGTGGCTACCACTATAACTCCAGGGGGTTTAAAATATCTTTCAAATATATCTTTCAGCATTTTTATAATATTGAATATCAAAATTATGACATTTAAAATCAAAATTATGATATTTAAAATTAAAATTATGACATCCTGCATATAAAATATCTTTTAAAAGTAGTTTTTATAATACTATAATATACTAGATCATAATTATGATATTATATGTTAATAGTATAATATCTTATAGCTAAAATATCTTTTAAATATATTTTTTATAGTATTTTTATATAAAAAATATGATATTCTATAGATAAAATATCTCTCAAATATATCTTTCAATATTTTTATAATATTTAATATCAAAATTATGAAATTTAAATTTAAAATTATAATATCTTAAATGTAAAACATCTTTCGAAGGTAGTTTTGATAATATTACAACATACTAAATCATAATTATAATATTATATATTAATATTATGATATCTTGTAGGTAAAATATCTTTCAAATATATGTTTTAATATTTTTATAGCATTTCTATATCAAAAATACTGTATTCTATAGGTAAAACACCTCTCAAATATATCTTCTAATTTTTTTATAATATCTAATATCAAAATTATGATATTTAAAGTCAAAATTATGATATCTTATATGTAAAACATCTTTTGAAGATAGTTTTGACAATACTATAACATACTAGATCACAACTATGTTATTAAATATTAATATTATGACATCTTGTAGATAAAATACCTCTCAAATATATTTTTTGATATTTTTATAGCATTTCTACATCAAAAATATGATATCCTATATATAAAATATTTCTTAAATATATTTTTTAAAATTTTTATGATATCTAATATCAAATTATTATATTTAAAGTCATAATTATGATATTTAAAATTAAAATTATGATATCCTGAATATAAAACATCTTTTGAAGGTAGTTTTAATAATAATATAATATACTAGATCACAACTATAAATATGTTAATATTATGACATCTTGTAAGTAAAATATCTTTCAAATATATTTTTTAATTTTTTTTATAGCATTCCTATGTCAAAAATATAGCATCTTATAGATAAAATATCTTTTCAAATATATCTTGCAGTATTTTTATGATCTCTAATATCTAAATTATAATATTTAAAATTAAAATTATAATATTTAAAGTTAAAATTATGAAATCTTGCATGTAAAATATCTTTTGAAGATAATTTTGACAATACTATAGCATACTAGATAATAACTATGACATTATATGTTAATATTACAATATCTTATAGATAAAATATCTTTCAAATATATTTTTTGATATTTTTATAGCATTTTTATATCAAAAATATGATATTCTATAGGTAAAATATCTCTCAAATATATTTTTCAGTATTTTTATGATATCTAAAATCAAAATTATGATATTTAAAGTTAAAATTATGATATTTAAAATCAAAATTATGATATCATAAATGTAAAATATCCTTTGAAGGTAGTTTTGACAATACTATAACATACTAAATTATAACTATGATATTATATATTAATATTATAATATCTTATAGATAAAACATCTTTTAAATATATTTTTGATATTTTTATAGTATTTCTATGTTAAAAATATGGCATATTATAGATAAAATACCTCTAAAACATATCTTTCAGCATTTTTATGATATCTAATATATCAAAATTATGATATTTAAAGTCAAAATTATGATATTTAAAGTAAAAATTATGACATTCTACATGTAAAATATCTCTTGAAGATAGTTTTGATAATACTATAATATACTAGATCATAACTATCACATTATATATTAATATTATAACATCTTATAGGTAAAATATCTTTCAAATATATTTTTTGATATTTTTATAGCAATTCTACGTTAAAAGTATGACATCCTGTAGATAAAATACCTCTGAAATATATCTTTCAATATTTTTATGACATCTAATATCAAAATTATGATATTTAAAGTCAAAATTATAACATCCTACATATAAAACATCTTTTGAAGTTAGTTTTGATAATACTATAATATATTAAACCATAACTATGATATTATATATTAATATTATGACATCTTACAGATAAAATATATTTTAAATATATTTTTTAATATTTTTATAGTATTTTTATATCAAAAATATGGCATCCTGTAAGTAAAACATCTCTTAAATATTTTTTTAATATTTTTATAATATTTAATATTAAAATTATGATATTTAAAGTTAAAATTATAATATTTAAAATTAAAATTATGATATTCTATATGTAAAATATTTTTTAAAGATAGTTTTGACCATATTATAACATACTAGATCACAACTATGATATTATATGTTAATATTATGACATCTTATAGATAAAATATTTTTTAAATATATTTTTTAATATTTTTATATCAAAAATATGATATTCTATAGGTAAAACATCTCTTAAATATATCTTTCAGTATTTTTATAACAGCTAATATTAAAATTATAATATTTAAAATTAAAATTATGATATTTAAAGTTAAAATTATGATATTCTATATGTAAAACATCTTTTGAAGGTAGAGCATAATTATGATATTATATGTTAATATTATGTTATCTTATAGGTAAAATATCTTTTAAATATATTTTTTGATATTTTTATAGTAATTCTATATAAAAAATATGACATCTTATAGGTAAAATATCTCTCAAATATATCTTTCAGTATTTTTATGATATCTAATATCAAAATTATAATATTTAAAATTAAAATTATGACATCCTGCATGTAAAACATCTTTTAAAGATAATTTTAATAATATTATAACATACTAAATTATAATTATGATATTATATATTAATATTATAATATCTTATAGGTAAAATATTTTTTAAATATATTTTTAATATTTTTATATAAAAATATGGCATCCTATAGGTAAAATACCTCTTAAATATATCTTTTAGTATTTTTATAATATTTAATATCAAACTTATGATATTTAAAATTAAAATTATGATATTTAAAGTTAAAATTATGACATCCTACATGTAAAATATCTTTTGATGATAGTTTTGATAATAATATAATATATTAGATCAGAATTATGATATTATATGTTAATATTATAGCATGTTATAGGTAAAACATCTTTTAAATATATTTTTTGATATTTTTATAGTATTCTTATATTAAAAATATGGCATCATATAGGTAAAATGAATACTTTATATTTTTTATATGTATTTTTTGACTTCAAATATTATAATATTATAGGTTAATATTATGACATGTTGTAGATATGATTTATATTTTCTATATACGTTTTTACTTCAAATAACTTTCTATACATCTTCTATAGAGATTTTTACAAATGATCAGTTGGATGAGGCTTTATATGGTGGTTATCTTGAGAATCCACGTTCTTTTAGTGTACCACATATAGATAATAATTTATGGTAAGAAGAGAAGCCCAAGAAGAATGAGGGAGGAGATTGTCAAGAATGAAATATTATAAATTTCTTATTATTTATTATAATTTATAAATTAAATATTTTAATTTCATCAAAATATGAAATATATTATAGCAGGTGTTTGAAAGAATCATTACTTTAATAAACTATCATCTTAATTTTTTGTAAATATTACATTCAAAGATATTTCTATTTCAGAATGTCATAATTTTAATTCTTAATATTATAATTTTGACGTAGGATGTCATAATTCTGCATTAAAGATGTTTCTATTTTAGAATATCATAATTTTGATCTTTAATATCATAATTTTGATATAGAATATCATAGGATATCATAATTCTACATTCAAAAATATTTTTATTCTAGGATGTCATAATTTTGATTCTTAATATCATAATTTTAACATTAGATGCCATAATTCTACATTCAGAGATGTTTCTTTTCAATGATATCATAATTTTGATCCTTAATATCATAATTTTGATATATCATATTATAATTCTATGTTTGGGGATGTTTCTATTTTAGGATATTATTATTTTATCTTTAATATAATATTTTAACATAAGATGTCATAGAATATTATAATTCTATGTTCAGGGATATTTCTGCTCCACGATGTCATAATTTTGATTCTTAATATTATAATTTTGACATAGAATATCACATGATGCTATAATTCTACATTCGAAAATATTTCTATTCTAGGATGTCATAATTTTGATCCTTAATATCATAATTTTAATACTGTATATTATAATTCTGCATTCAGAGATATTTATGTTATAGGATGTCATAATTTTAATTTTTAATATCATAATCTTGATATATAATATTGTAATTCTATGTTCGTAAATATTTCTATTCCAGAATGTCATAATTTTAATCCTTAATATCATAATTTTAATATAAAATATTATAGGATGTCATAATTCTGTATTCAGGGATGTTTCTACTTCACGATGTTATCATTTTTATCCTTAATATCATAATTTTGATAAAGAATATCATAATTCTGCATTCAAGGATGTTTTTGTTTTAGGATGTCATAATTTTGACTTTTAAGGATCAAAATTATGATATTAAGGATAAAAATTATGACATCCTGTAATAGAAATATTTTCTAAATATAGAATTATGACATCTTGTGTCAAAATTATGACATTAAGGATCAAAATTATGACATCCTGGAATAAAAATATCTTCGACCACAGAATTATGATATTCTATATCAAAATTATGATATTAAGTATTAAAATTATGACATCCATAAATAAAAACATCCCCGAATGTAGAATTATGATATCTTACGTTAAAATTATGATATTAACAGTCAAAATTATGACATCCTAGAATAGAAATATCTCCAAACATAGAATTATGATATTCTATGATATCTGGTGTCAAAATTATGACATTAAGGATCAAAATTATGACATCCTACAACAGAAATATCTTCAAATATAGAATTATGATATCCCATGATATCCTATATCAAAATTATGAAATCAAGGATCAAAATTATGATATTCTAAAGCAAAAATATCTCCGAATGCAGAATTATAATATTCTATGTCAAAATTATGATATTAAGAATCAAAATTATAACATTCTAAAATAGAAATATCTTCGAACGCAGAATTATGACATTCTATGACATGCTGTGTTAAAATTACGACATTAAGGATTAAAATTATGACATCCTAAAATAGAAACATCTTCGAACATAGAAACCCTCAAGGTGAACTGTCGATGCACCTCAGGTCAAAGAATCATACACACTACTATAGCATCGAGTCAGTCATCGACGAAAAGGTAGACTTCCTTATGATTACTCAAGATGGTCACGCTCAGTGCCCTTATTCTCTAACAAGTACATGTATTCTTGCTCCGATGTCTTCACACCATAGACTCAAGACACGTCTATCCTAAGAAAACAATCGTACACCAACCTTTCAGATTAATCATCATGCTCGTGATGATTTTATGATCGAGAGCATTTTATGAGTTAATTATGAAAATTTATGTCTTAAATTTTTAATCCTTAAAAATATGAATTGTCATTACCATTAACTCAAAGGATGTATTACAGATACTTTTAAATACACACTATGATAGAAAAATAATTTATTTATTAATTTATAATTAATTATAAAATTATCCTTAGAAGTGTATCATAAGTGACAGCTAATTTGGCTTATAGGACACATATCTAACAATAATATTATCAAAACTACTTTCAAAAGACGTTTTATATGCACGATGTCATAATTTTGACTTTAAATATCATAATTTTAATTTTAGATGTCATAAAAATATTGAAAGATATATTTGAGAGGTATTTTATCTACAGGATACCATATTTTTAACATAAAAGTGCAATAAAAATATCAAAAAATATATTTGAAAGGTATTTTATCTACAAGATGTCATAATATTAATATATAATATCATAGTTGTGATCTAATATGTTTTAGTATTGTCAAAACTATATTCATAAGATGTTTTGTATGCAGGATGTTATAATTTTAACTTTAGATTTCAAAATTTTGATTTTAAATATCATAATTTTAATATTAGATATTATAAAAATGCTAGAAGATATATTTGAGAGGTGTTTTACCTACAAAATACTATATTTTTGATATAAAAATATTATAAAAATATCAAAAAATATATTTAAAAAATATTTTACTTATAAAATATTATAATATTAATATATAATATCATAGTTGTGATCTAGTATGTTATAGTATTGTCAAAATTATCTTCAAAAGACGTTTTACATGCATGATGTCATAATTTTAATTTTAGATGTCATAATTTTGAATTTAAATATCATAATTTTGATATTAGATATCATAAAAATATTGAAAGATATATTTGAGAGCTATTTTACCTACAGAAGCCATATTTTTGACATAAGAATACTATAAAAATATCAAAAAATATGTTTAAGAGATATTTTACCTACAAGATGTCATAATATTAATATATAACATTATAGTTATGATCTAGTATGTTATAATATTGTCAAAACTATCTTTAAAAGAGATTTTATATGGATGATGTCATAATTTTGATTTTAAATATTATAATTTTGATATTATATGTTATAAAAATATTAGAAGATATATTTGAGAGGTGTTTTACTTACATGATGTCATATTTTTGATATAGAAATATGATAAAAATGTTAAAAAAATATATTTAAAAGATGTTTTTACCTATAGATATCATAATAGATATATAGATAGTATTTTACCTATTGAATGAAATATGTTGCTTGGATGAATAATATTATCTAGATGCTATCCAACAAACTTGAATACATCCTTCTTATTGTAGACTAAATTTCGGACACCCAGATGCTTAAGCAGAAGCTCAATAAAATAGAAAAAAGAGAAAAAAAAGTAGCATTTAAAATATTCAATCTGATTATTAAATAATAAAAATACTCCATCAAGGTACATTAAATGCATTCAGTGATGGAACAACATCCTACTTTCATTTTCTTTAGCTTTCAGATATTTATCTGGATGAAAAATGATATTTATCACATTACACCATAAAAGCATCAGATCAATGAAAATAGATGATGCATTATCTGATTTTTTATACTATCTAATATTATCCTTTTTTTTTAAGATTATTGTTAAAAAAAAAAAAAAAAAAAAAAGTTAGGTAGGAGAGAGGCTGGCACCCCTCAGTGGTGGCCCAATTAGTGGCCCGGGCCGTGGGCGTCCTACATAACGTTCTAAATCGGCCCCTTCTCTCTCTGCGCGTCTGCTAGCAAATGGGTTCCTCCTCGAAGGCCGGGAAGGGAAAGAAATGGGAGCTCAGCGATCACATACTCACCCTTCAACGACGCCTTCACGAGGCTCTCTCACTCGGAATCAAGTATGCGCTTGTCTCCTTTTCTTTCACTTTCTTTGCTGAATTTTTCTTTCCCTTTTATTCCGAATTCGTCCCATCGAAACCCTCACTTCAGACATACAATATATTCGTCTTGATCTATTAAATCTGGATATTTTTGCGCTCGAGTGATTTCATTCTGTGGATTTTGGGTTTAGAATTACCCCTTATTATCGTGGATTAAAATTATAGGTTTTTTTTGAGATTGTTAGATTGCTTAGCTTAGTAATGTCCTTATAAATCCGTTTTTGATATCTTGTTGTAAGAAATTCAGATGAAGAAAATAATCTTTTCTATTGATAACTTGCTTATATGAGACTGGGGTATCTTATCATCTTGTAGGTTGATTGCATGTCCGAATATTTTTTTCACCATCCTTCTATAAGATCGAAAAAAATCTATTAAGTATTATAATTGGTTCCAACCTAAGAACTACAGGTTTAAATTTCATGCGTACCAGATTTTGATACTCGCTGGGTATGGCTAAGCTACATCGCAAATTTTTGGTTATCATATTGTTGAAATTAAAAATGACTTCGGATGCGTCCTGTGTACTTCTGAAATACCTCGTGGATACCTTTGAAGATTAAGAGGGCTTGACCTTTTGATGATGGATCGTTAATTTCAGAGTTTATGATGTCGCTGTTACTTTATGGAGCATGGATTTTGATTTATGGATTTGAATAACAAGTAAATGGTAGAGTTTGTGGATTGATATTATTGTATGGAGTATGGATTATGTTGTAATGAAAACTTGCTGTGCTTTATTAGTATATGAAAAAACAATATATATTTACTTGTGGACACCATGTGTCTTAGACACAATATGTTCTATTTTTCAAGATTTGTTTTGTCGGTATATCTGTATCATGTAATATTTAGACCTTATTCCATGTCTTGTACTTCAAAAGTTTAACAGGTTGCTTGCATTGGAGATAATGTTGCATCTTTCCTTGTTTATTTTTAGTTTATGTAATCTTATGCCCACAGAAATTTCTTGGACCTTTCTTGTAGCTTTTATATAACTCACTTAGATGCTTAAGCCTCAATGAACTTGGTTAGATCATGTTGTTTGAATGGATGCCGCCTCAATTTTTATTATCAAGACTAAGGCTTGAAAACTCAGCTTGAAAAAAGGCTTAGGCTAGAACAATTAGGTTTTCGTTTTGGCAAGTTTGCAGTGTTGGTGGTTTCTCTCTAGGTTTGGTTATTCAGTTGCACAAAATAAACCAATTCAGAAGTACAACTAAAATCAAGAAAAACTGATATAATGAAGAAAAAGGATGTTGGTCAAGATTAATATATTTGATGTCTTTTCAATATATGTTAGACTATATAGGACCTTCAGATGCAATATTTTGGTTGTTTCCTCAAAAGGGGATGTTTAGAGTCTACCATATCATTGGGAATTCAATATATGGTAATTAAAATGTTCATGAAACAAAAATGTTTATTGATGAAATATTTTTCCATCGTTCTATCAAAAAAAACATTTATGAATTTAAAGTTCTTGCATAGGCAAACCCATGTCAAAATAAATTATTTATCCTTGATATCTTCAGAAATTAATGTAACAGTGATTCTAAATGTTCTCAAAACCTGTTTAAGTTTAGTCTAAATAAAATGCTTCCAAATAATTAAAGACTCAAGGAATTTAAACAATAAAATCAATCAACCTATATACACATAACATTTGGCATGATAAATTAGTTTTGTCCAGAACTTTGAAATTGCCCCAGTTTCTGATTAATTCTGGGCCAGTTTCAGTTTTAACTTTGGAGTTCTGAGTGATACTTCAAATCATGTCTACAGATTGCTTGGGATAGTTTCTTAAGTTTCTCTTCTGGGCTTACTTTGAAATATAGCTTACGGCTCAAAGTGGTCTCCTAAGACAACCATGAGATCAAAATTAACATGGAAGAAGTAACTAGCTACAAGTTTTGATAAGAAACAACATAGACCATGGCTTTTTCCTGTAATAATTATGGCCATCATCTCTTAGTGTCTTAAACTTTTAAAGGAAGAAGGCTGATCTCAAACTGCACTAGTTAGCACATCCCTATATTTTTATGAAATTTTGTTCACCAAGTAATACAATCTCTATCCTTATTTACTAAGACTCCTAAACTTGGTATATTCATTTCCTATATTGAGGAGGACCTCTATGTGTTTGCTATATTGAGCAGGAACTGAAACAAGGTCCCTCCTAAGACAGAGCTCCACTGTACTAGTTAATGAATTATCGTCAAATCCTTCACTTCTTGGGGGGTTAACCTGAAAATCTCTTAAGGATCTTTCTCATTTTGTACCCCATTTTGGCAATGAAAATCTGACCACTTCTCTAAATTTTGCTATGCTCTTTCTATTGTCTTTTCCTCTTATTTGTTTCATAATTTGCAATCGGCATGGGCATTTCAAAACAAGTCGTATGCTCATTGTTATTGTTGTTGTTGTTATAGTTGTTAATATTATTATTATTGTTATCATGATTACTATTGAGAATAATTGTGGGAATGCCACCAATCATTTAAGAAATGATAGAACAACTACCCCATATCAAACACTTAAAATCAATTTCCAGTAGAAGAGAGGTCCAACCCTTGGTATTTGCTCCTTCAATATACTTGGAGTACCTGCAGCATTACTTAGACATGGTAATGGTATCTGGTTATGAGTCTGCAAGAGGAATTTAGAGAATAAAAAGCCTAAACACACTGACATGCACCTGCACCTGATTCTCATGCTCAAGTGCATGTAAACACATTGTGCAACCATTAGGCTCTAGCCCTGTATGCCTTTGTTGGGTTACTTTAATAGCTGGTTGATATTTATTTTATCAGCTGGTTGATGAAGTGTTTTAGATGTAGTTGTGCATTGCTATTTCTTGCAATGAAGGGTCTTCTTTCTATACATGTCACCTTGGAACTTGTAGTTTGTTTATCTATTATTATAATACTCTATCTCAAAATTCTAGTTTGGTTTTGAAATTCCAATGCTCATATGTAGCTCGATTTCAAAATATTAACTTTTAGATGTCTTGGAGCTGAGTCTGGGTGTTGTCCTTTGATAAGCCAGAAAGCATGGAGACAATGTCTGATTCAGACTTGAAGAAGTTTTAGTGATTTAATACTAAATAATTGTTGGGTCCAATTTTTGTTTGTGTGTGAGAGAGAAAGAGACTTTGTGACTGTGATACAAGCTCTAAAAGAGGTTGTGTATGGGTAGATGGGAAGGAAAATAGAGGATTTGATGACTCTTGTGTTTCCAGATCTTAGTTTTGTATGTCAGTAGGATTTAGCTCCTTTCATGACTTGTATTTTGATAGAAAGGATGAACAGATTATATAGATATGGCTCAAGCTTGGGCGGCGTTAGTTGTAGTTGAGATGGCATCAGATAGTGAACTGAGGGTCAGATAGGATCAGGTAAAGGAAAAATAAATGTGGATGGTGTGACACTGATGTTGGATCATGGAGTCATTGAAAACCCAACTTAAGGAACATGCCCCACTTGGGAAAGCTATGAGAAGAGGTAATCCCAATTCCCAGGAAAAATTGCAGATTGTCAGTGGTAAATCTTGACTCTGGTAAGAACTTAAGGCAATTTATAAATTTACAGAGGCCAATTGCCATTCATCCTTCTGGTTCCAGCAGTAAGTTCAAGCCCTTCAAAAGTAAAATTTAAGAATGAAGCTTTTAACATCTTTCTACATGACACCTTGTGATCAACCATTGGATCAATGTGACACCACTCCAACTTTATTTCTAATTTTCTTTTTCGGGTCCCAATGTTAGATGATTTCTTATGATTTTATAATGCAGTTTCTGAATTTTTTTTTATTTTTTTGTGGATCATCTTTGAGGAACTTTAGAACATATATGCATATATATTTTTTTCATGTGGCAGATTTTGTGGTAACAAAATGAGGAAATGGAAGTGTATGGATGCTGAAATACAGGCACATGCTCTTAAAACAATGACTGGATTTATCAATTGTTTGTCTTTCTCTCTACTACAGCATCCTATTATAAAGGTATCCCTGTCCTTTTTATGAAAGTAAATTTTTGTTAGGGAAGAAGAAGATTGTTATTTAGCTACTGTCATCCCATTGTGCAAATGCAGCTCTGTTTCCAGCTTGTGGTATTGGATTGTTGTTTACATGAAGATAGAATACATGCATACATACAGGGGAATCTAATCTGCAAATGCTTAGATTTTTTCAATTATAGGGGAATCTAACTAGGTTGCTTCTGGTTTCTTGAGCTGAAACTATGTTTTCTAGCAAAGTGCCTCAATCATGAATTTCATTGCTCACTATGGGAGTCATTTTCAAGTTGAGTGCTGGTCGGTAAATGTTCTTAAACTTTGATTGTTTGCACTTCTATACTTTTTTTGTAAGGTTGACATATCCAGAGTAGCATCACATACGTGCAATGCACATGCAAGGAAGCATGTACAACTGGGACCCACAATCTGATTTAAATATAATTCTAAAGTTTATTTAACTTGATGGCGGCAGTCCCTCTTTTGGCTGGTGCCTGCTCTTCCTTTTCTCCTCCTTCCCCTCTTAATAGGTGTAGATAGAAGAGATGTTCCCTAAAAAGGATCGAAGAAGCAGAGGCTAAAGTGACATTATGCCCTTCAAAAGAACACTTTTCTTTAGACCCCCTCCTTTAAATAGGCAGTATTAGATGGTAAGAGTCTATAAGAAAGAGAGAGAAAAAGAAGTCGAGCCGTTATGAGCAATGAGGAAGCAGAAGCTAAAATGTTGTTTGTTGAGGGAGAAAAGTGATTTTGCATACTTGCCTGTCAAAAAGTGCTTTGCTGTATTTGCCTCAAAAAGTGATAAGTACTAAAAGCACTTACCAAAAGTCTGAAACTTGCATGATTGTCCATCCAAAATCTTATAGTTCGATGGACACCTCTGCTATTAGATGACATCCTCCAATGAGTGCTTTATTAGCATTTTATCCTTTCAATGATTTTTACAGATATACTCTTCTATATGAAAATTGAACACCCAAATTCATATATTAACCTTGAAATATAAAGAATTAATATAAACTGAGGATAATGTGGTTGATGAACAAGTTAGCTTTTAACCTAGACAAACTAAGGTAGTATGAAAAAAATGAAAGGAAAATCGCGGAGGTAAAGATGCAAACTTTATACTTTTGAAGGCTGCCAAAGATAAAATTTTCCCAAAAGGAGAAACTGCATCTCTAGAAATCCTAACCTGGACATGATTTTTCCCATGTCAAGAAATTGAAGTTGTAATAGTACAGATAATATTAGAGATATTCTTTTGCTGGAAGCATAGTAGTTACCCACAATTGCATTCATCTATTCTTAATTGAGCATAAGGATGTTACTATCATATTGACCTTGGGGTATCACTATTGTTTACACTCCCTCTCCATATTCCATGCATGAGCATATGGATTTTGCCTTCCTTTATGACTCTTTGTGATTAAATCAATTTTTCATGCTTCTTGCTTAAAAATACACTTACAAAGTATGTTCCTATAAATATATGTTGTCTTTGTTCTCTATGTTGTTGCTTGGGCCAGCACGGTATAGAATTTCCAATAGAAAAAATATATATACAAAATAAAATTTTTTTGATCCCTCCAAAAAGATTAAGAAAGAAAGAAAAGAAAGATTCTGCTTTTCATTCATTACTGGAAGATTCCATCTACCACTAATTTAACTGGCGGGCTGGACTGGATTGATTGCCTAGCCTGATTGATCCTGGGAGCAAACAAAGACTAAGCTTTGTTATAGAGAGGGAATTCTTCAGGAAGGGCTGGTCCAGTGGTCAGTGCTGAGGGTGAATTATGGTACTCTGTGCACCAATCCATGCAAGGCTGTCGATACTCGATAGCTGAAGCTCGACTAAAGGTTTGTTGATTCTAAGATCCTCCAAAGTATGAAAGAATTTGATGACCTGACAGATTCATCTGTTAATTGTGGTAAAGAAAACATAGAGTATTAATTATAAGTTCAAGCATGTAAGTTTTTTCCATGCAGAAAATTTTATGCTATTAGGTCCTGTTTGGATAATCCTGATTTGTGGGATTGGTAATGGGATTTCCAATATAAAAGTATAAAGGGCCTGGCCCAACCCACTTTAACAGGACATCTCGAAGCCCACTCTGGTGGAGGCAAAAAAAAGGGAGGCATCTGCAAGTGTTTTTTTCTTTGCGGTGTTCAGGCCTCTCCCCCCACCAACCTCCTGCCCTCTTCCTCTCCCTCTTTCTCCCCTTCACCCCACCCTCTCTATCTTCAATTGGGTGTATGGAATCTGATGAATCTAGTGAGATTTTACTAGATTATCCAAACAGGTGCATAATATGCCTTGATTGGCTTAAAGTGTGGCCTAACGTGAGTGGTTAAGATAAAATGGTTTGCAGATAGCATCTGCTGAGAGATAAATTGTAAATAGACATCCTAAATATACAGAGGTATGAATGTTGAGCCCATGACTTCGTTTGGTGTAATGTCATTTATGTAATGACCTATTCTTTTACTGGAATGTTAGGAAAGATCTGGATCCAAGAAATTTGGGAACATTGAACTGCCATGTAAAACATAAACATGGTATTGTAAAGGGGAGAGTGTGAAACTCTTAATAACATGCATAGGAATATCATGTCATTTTTTATCCTCATATGTAGAATAACTTCAACTGGAATAAAAAATTTATATCTGACCGTGTCTCCATAAAACTCATAATATCTTCATAGGCACATTCATATCTCTTAGTTGCTATTTGGGACTGGTGCAACAGTCTTTCAGCACATGGTAAGAAATCATAATTAGGAAATGTTCTGATACATTGTAATAGAAGTTTGTAAACAGATTTAAATAGATTCCAGAAGCATTAAGAAAATTAAAATAAATGATATATCCCCATACAAGTGATGATAAAATGTCAAGTACAGAAGAAGTGACAAAAAAAAAAAAAAAGCAGCAGCAACAGCATGTTATTTTTTCCATAAATTCACGAATTCCTATTTTGTGATACTAGTTATTGGGTACCTGTAGTTTGTTTTTTCCCTCTTGAAATGTTAAGAAAAACCAAATTAATCTGATAGGAGATTTAAACCAGGAGGCATGAAACTGCGAATACCACCAATGATTATTTGCATGCATGGTATGTGATTGAACTTGCCTTTTGGCTGCAGAGAATGCAGTGCTGCTGCTGTTTGGGTAGCTACTGGTGTGGCCAATCATTTGGGCTCTATTTTCTGGGGGTGTATCCGCACTAGAGTGGTTTGATAAACCCATCTCAACCAAAAGAAAGAAAAAAAGCTTTTCGCCATAAGGATGATATCGCCAATGGTTGATAGGGATAGAAGAAAAGCCTTATTTTCATCTGGTGTATGTCTAGTAGACCAAGGGCTCCTTGGCTCCGAGGTCAACCCACCACAATTTGCATTTTGCTATGTTAGGCAATTTTGGAGATCAAAATAGTTGCATGTAAATTATGACTAACCAAAAGAGAAGCATAATCATTGTTTCTGAATAGCTTGAGTGAAGAGAGCACAAATCTGAGACAACTCAACAACTTACCAGAGAAGTTGGTTTGAAGCCTCGTCGAGACTAGCCCATGAAGCACGACAAACCTGTTTCTGCTTAGCAACTTGACGACTGACCATCATTTACTTCTGCTCGACTGCTGACAGACCAATTAAGTAGTACTAAACAACATGCCAATTTGCATCTCTAACTTGTTTGCTGATGCCATCATTTGGCATCAATAAATGCTGACCTGCACTGTCCAGTGAAAATGGTGATGCTGTTTTTCTGTTTGTCCCATCTAAAGAGAAGATTGGATGCCTTAAAACCCTTACTGTCTCCTGCAGTACAGAAGCCAATTCAAACAGTAAATCTGAATCTCCATTAATATTTCATTATTGCTGCTTTTGCACTATTGTATGAAACAAAAAAAATGAGAATAAGGTTGCATGCCAAATTACTCTAGTCAATTATGGGAAACAAAGTCATGGGAATTGCAAGAAACATATTGTATCAAGTCCTTGAAGTATATCTTTTAGGAGTTCTGTTCAAAACTTTTCCCTTTATATGTTTCTTTTTTGTTGAACAAATTATAAACTGGTCATGCATCTATTCCATAAAGTTCATTCTTTATTTAACCCAATTGTATTTAACCAAACCAGCCAAAGCATTGAAGGTTCAGAGAAAACTTATAAAATGTCAAATGCATAGTACTTTTTTAGGTCAATGCAGCAATCCTGGAAAGATAGGCTGGTTCTATAGTGTTATTAGTTTTTTTTTTTAAAAAAAAAAAAAATCTAATCTTATATCTGCATAATAAGATTTTTGAGCCATAGCCGTGCTGAGAAAAGTCCAAATAGGGATGAATCTGCCTGAAATTCTTGCAACATTACCCGTTTAGCATTTCACCAATTGCATAAAATTAGTTTAAATCATCAAAAACTATTTGAACTGTCCACATATAAAAGCTAGGATTAATCAATTGATTCTTCTGAAAAGAAATAGACTAGTTGATCGACAATTATTCGATAACTTAGGTAAACTTTGAACATATCAATGGAAGCAGGAGTTTGAGAAATCTCATTGTAATTTTCTATTTGCAAAAAAATAAAATTAACAGGGAGGAGAAAAGAAGGAAACACACCTATAAGAACATGTAAGAGCGGAGTGAAAATCCATCTCTCATTTGGTTGAAATAGATATAGATGCCTAAAATCATGGAATAAGAACAATATGGACAAGAAAACATGGATTAAAAGGGTTATGATGAAAGCAGGGCAACTAGACATGATCTGGAGAAATGAGATAGAAAAAGGGAAAGATAAATCTGATACATATCCAAGCAAGACAGCAAGAAATAAGCAGAAGAGCGAAGCATTCTTCAGGCACAGCTTATCAGAAATTGAAGAAGAAAGAAAGGAAAACACGTTTGAGACAACATGGAATGGGAGAGCAAAAGATCATTTATCTCATCCATGGATGTGTTCATTGGCACAAGGACAAGAGGATCCGGAACAATCAGCCATCTTATCCAATGTTCAGTTCAAGATAGGGTTGAAAATGGATCAGATATGGATGGGATATCAATAATCTATATCTGTCATTTCT
Organism: Cocos nucifera; assembly: GCA_006176705.1. Classification (NCBI taxonomy): domain Eukaryota; kingdom Viridiplantae; phylum Streptophyta; class Magnoliopsida; order Arecales; family Arecaceae; genus Cocos; species Cocos nucifera. Next base: position 193,050 of record QRFJ01000015.1, read on the forward strand.
TGGTTGATGAATATGGATATGGATATTTATTGGATGCTAAAAATTCATATCCATATTTTATTTTAAATGAATACAAAAACAAATTAGATATTGACAATATGGATATAAATCAGATAGTTAAACTCTAGAGCCACCAAACCAGAGGTATCACTATATAAATCACGTTAAGATGATTCTAATATTATTGCTTCTTTGCTTTTCAGGTTCTAGCAAGCTATATAAGCCTAAATAGGATTGCAAATAGAACCACACGTCTGATAGTTGTCTATCAATATTCTTATCTGCTTTTTTTATTTTTTATTTTTTATTTTTTAATGGATATGGATATATATATGGTATTAATCTCAGATGTTGAAATTTATATCCATGTACATATAGTTTCGGATATGGAAACAAGTTTGGATGGGTATTACCTGGTCTATTTTTGCCTCCAGTGTGAGGCTTGAGGTGGTGGGGCTGTAGAGATGAGGGAAAAAGAGAAGGTGCTTTTATATCCATAGTGAGAGAGAAGCCATGAGTATTGTTGGTGCGAAATCTGATTGTTGCTGGAATTGGAGCTGGAGTCGGAGAAGATAAGATCACCGTCGGTGACTTGCAAAACAAGTCTCGTCCGGAGTCGGGGGATGGTAGCTCCGACATGATCCTTCGATGATCAAGTCAGCTCTTTCGGCCAACAGAAATAGAGTACTCAGAGAGATTTTAGCAGAGTTTTAAGAAGGGAAGGAAAGCTTAGAGTCTGAAGAAGAAAGCATATCTGGAGGATCTCTTATATAGGCGGAGCCTGTAACAAACTGATAGTGACAGCCGTAACCGTTCGATAGTGGGCCATTCGGGGCCACGTGGAGTTTGTTACAGAGGGTGGTGTTTGTTGTCGTGATGTGCCAGTCCGTTGGAATTTAATAGTTGAAGTTCGGAGGAGGTAGGTGCTGGCGGCGAAGAGCTTCAAGTTTCATCAACTCCAGAAGAGTTCGGACTTCTTCAAGATTGGCTGTGTAAGTGGGTTCATGCTGTGCAGATTGCTGGATCCGCGTAGGCATGGAGGCTCTTCTAGGAGACTGCATGGAGTTCGATCGGAAGGGGTTTGGAAGTCCGCTGGAGAAATCCTGAAGGAAGTTCGTTGAAGGAATTCGGAAGGTCTATTGGACGGATTCGAAAGGAGTTCGACTGACGGAAAAGTTCGATTGAGGATGAAGTCCGGAAGGAGTCTGGCTGGAGGAGTTCGGCTGAAGGGGGAGTTCGGAAGACTCACGATCGGGGAAGATCGGCTGCCTAGGATGGAGGAATGTCGAAAGGAGCCTGCATGGGATGGAGAAGTCCGATTGAAGGAGAAGTTCGGAAGACTTGCGATCGGAGAAGGTCGGCTGCCTAGGATGGAGGAGTCCGGCCACCCTCGCCATTCAAGTTCATCTAGGCGAGGTTTGGAGGGATCTTGCGAATTCGATCGAGGGTCAATCTTGGTCGTTGCTACCAGACGGGATCATTCAGCAATCAGATATCCGGCCAAACTTCGGCAGGAGTGGGTTTGCCCCCAACAATGGTCTCCCTACTTTCGAGATCGAAATTCGAAGGAAGTACAGATGCGACTGCCGAAGTTCTTTTTGACTTCCCGTGCCCGTCAGGACGAGACGTTTTGGCATTTACCGCGTTGGCGTTGAAGCTTTTTAAATATGAAATGAGTTTGAGAAGATGGTCCTTCGTATTTTCTGCCGAAATTCTACTCCAGGTACGGCACCATAAAGACTCCGTCTGTCGCCACTTCTCTGTCATGATGAGTGGGACATGCGGTGCATGCTGTTTGGCTGAGGTTGATCCGCAGTCATAACTACCTCGGGTTGCCTCTGACTATTTAAGGCTTTCTTCTCTCATCTGAAAGTCATTCTTATCCGAGTTTTCTTCTTCCTCCGGTCCCTGTTCTTCTTCCACCCAAGGGTTTTAGCTTCCTCCCTCATCTTCTTGGGTTCCGAACGTCTTTTCGACTGGTTCTCGTCGCATCCATCGTCTTTTCATCCTCCCCAAATAGCTTAGGTCAGTTTTTCAATCCTTCTCTTTGGGTATTCATGCTTTTTTAGCTTCTTATTCTTTCGATTTTTCTGTAGCAATATTTTTCTTGTATTTTTCTTGTTTTTCGTGGGTTTTCCTGGGGTTTTATTTCGATCTAAATGTCTTCCGAAACCTCCTAGTCCATTGGTTCTTGGGGCTCACCTGGACCGATCTTCCTAGATCCTGCACCTCTGACCGAGGTCGAACCTAGGAACATGTCTCACTCGTCCTTCGTTTCAGACACCATCCTATCCATTCTTACCTTGGATGATCTTTCTCTGATCCGAATTCAATATGGAATCCCTCTAGAATACGATCTTGAACCCCCTAGTTCAGATGACCGAGTCAGTCGATTTTGTTTGTACTTAAAGACCTTGCATGCCAAGCTTCGGCTTCTACTGTCTCCCTTTGTAGCTGTCCTCTTCCAATTTTTGACCATCTCCTTTGCCATTTGGCCGAAATTTGGCTGACTGTCTTGTTATTCCGAAACTTCTATACCTTCAAATGCCACCCTTTCGCAAAGAACTGGTGGTACTTCTCCCCCAAATTGATAAGAAGGGATTGCTGAAAGGCGCTCCTTCTTCCGTTCATAACTAGAAGAAGTACTTCTTTGTCCGATGTTCCACCTTGTTGCTTGACTTTCCTCCTGGGGACTTCCTTAGGGAATCTGTCCGCCGAGCTCCTAGTTTAGACGGGCCCGACCTTGAATCTTCTAATCGGCTCTAGGCGTATCGAGCTCCTTTTCCAGACCTTTTGAGGGAGCAAACTTTGTTTGACTTCAATTTGAGTCCTCTTGATCCTGCCGGTATTAGTCGTGCATATGTACATACATATAAATTCTTATGAAATTTCGTATGTACCTCGGTTAACTATACATCTTCCTTTGTCGCATAAATGGATACTGACGTCGCGGAGAGACTCACCAAGGGCCTGTATGCCCAGAAGAAGAGGAAGGGGAAGGCTCTAGGTGAAGGCTCGAAGCGGGTGAAGGTCGGCGCCTCCGACCCTGCGGCTCCTGCTGTCGTTAATGTCGCTCCCGAGGTCCGCCTCGAAAAAGAGGTCATCCCGACCACATATGCCGATGTCGTAGAAGGGGAATCTCTTCCTCCCGAGCCTGCGAATCTTTCTATCGGGGATTGCACGCTCGATCCCTCCACCGACAAAGAGAAAGAGAGGAGGAAGGGGAAAGCAGCCATTGCGAAGAAGGCCCGTAAGGCGCGTCAGGACGAGCCCAGCCGGAGCAGCGGCGATGACTAGGGGACGGATCCCTTCGATAATTCGAATATCATCTAGAACCTGACAGACAAGTTCGCCCTGCTTGAAGAAGTGGACCGCTTGATCGATCTTGACTAAAGGCAATTCGTTTGGGAGTCTCTCGGGACTGTCCTTAGGGTAATCATCTTGCCATACTTTTTTTTTTATTTTCTCATCCTTTCTTCTTTCACCTTACAGTGATTTGTTCATGGCAGTCGGGCCACCACATGCTTGCTCACCTGAAGAGGGCAAATCGCTTGGAGGCGGAGATGCTGAATGTCCGAGAAGGTCTTCAGGCGGAGATCAATCACCTTCAGGTGATGGCTGCCGAGGCTGAGCGCCTCATTGGGGAGAAGATGATGGAAAATGAGAGCCTGCGTAGCGCACTTCAAAAGGAAGAGTTCGTCTCGATCGGACTCAAGGCGGCGCTAGCTCTGGAGGAGAAGAGGAGGCAAGAAGCTGAGGGGAGGGTCGCTGGTCTGGAGGCCCAAATATCGAAGTCGATCTCGGAGGCAGCGGCTCAGGCCGTGGAGTTCAAGGTCTCCCCCGAAATGAAGGACCTGAACATCGTCTTCGGCCAGTAGGCATTCATCAAGGGCTTTGAGCTCTGCGAAGGCAGGGTGACTCGGAGGTTCCTCGAGCTCGACCTCGGATTTCTGGAGGAGGACGATGCAAAAGCGGGATTGTCCGATGCCGCAGTCGATCCTTCCTCGGTCGAGTCTACTTCTGGTCCGTCCGAACCTACCATGGAGGCGCTTGAGCCGGTTCAGAAACTTGAGGCAATCGAGAGCGTTCTGGCTTCGTCTGCCGCCGTCCCCTCCGAGGTTGAAATCCTCGAGTAGTTGTACATTTTTCTTTCTTTTTTTACTTTGTACTCAAAATTTTTGATTAAATGAAAGTGGATTTTCTTTTTGTCCATACCTTTGAGCATTTTTCATACTTCAAATGCAGTCTTCCATCAACGCTGATCCACTGCCTCAGGGGGTTCCCCTGAAACCTTTAATAAAAAGCCTGAGGAAGGAAGTCCATCATCTAAAGAAGAAGTGAAGAAGATGGAGGACGACCTTCAAGCTTCGCGGAAGAATGCTTCGGAGGTGACTAAAGAGGTCGCTCGCCTTCGAAAATTGCACATGAAGGACTCCGCAAGTTTTAGCATTCGGAAGGGAGGCTTCGAGAGGGAGCTGGTCGAACTCCGGAAGAATGCAAGCGACAAATCTTGGGTGCTGACAGCGAAGATCGGCTCCCTCGAGACTCAACTTAAGGCGGCGAAGAAGAAGATTCAACTTTTGGAGGGGAGCTCGCCGTGGTCCTTCGACAAGGCGCAATTCGAGTGGGACTGGTCGACGAGGTTCTCCGCACTTCAAAAGCGATTGCATGATGCTGAGCTCATATATGAGACTTACCGATTGGGTTGGAGTGATAGGATGTCCAAGCTAGAACAAAGCTTCATGCCTCCAACAACGAAGTAGCCCGGTTCCAACGGCAACTTGATGACGGCTTTCGGACTGGTACAAGCAAAGAGGCCGAGGAGGTTGCCTCCTTGAAGAGGACCGTTGGTAAACTCTAGGAGTCGGTTGGTGCGGAAAAGGCTGAGGTGCAGTGGCTGAAGCTCGAGCTGACTTGCGAGCGTCAGGCTACCAAGGATGCGGAGGCCGAGTTCGAGGTTCTGAGGAGGAGGCTGCGAGAGTCAGAGGAGAACTACCGTCGAGTCGACAGGATGTTCCGCGATAACATGATGAGGCGGAGGGAGCTCGAGGAGGTGGTCGATCGTTTAAAGGAATCTTTATTAATGGCCAGCAGCTCGAAGTCTGAGTCCGGCCCTTAGGATTTCGGCGGCCTTTCTCTTTCTCTCTTTTTTTGGTGTAATCGATCTTGTCGACTTGTGTTTTGTATGTAATGAACTTATTTTTGTAATGAAATAATATCTTTTTTGTTATTTTTGTTTCGCACGAATTCGAAGCTTGCTCGTGGCTTTACTTTCTTCACTTTGTTTTTCTTTGCGTTATCTTTTAATAAGATGCTTGTTGTGGATGTCGAGCTAGGGTTTCTTTTGCGAACCAAGATAGGGTTCCATTTTTCGTATTTGACGTAGTCAGGTTGTCGTAGAAAGAACATGTGTAAGGATTGTCGGCAAGGCTTCTTTCCTCTCGTCTTTGGTCAACGAGATCCTAGCTTTTGCTCATGTTAGGACAAGGTTTTCCTTCTGTTCCTAACGTGGCTTGTGGGGGCTCATTAGGCCGTTGGAAGGAGCCTCTCTCTGCATCCCGGCTTAAGTAACTAAGGTCTTTGCTTTAGCTTAATGTTAAGATGAGGTTCTCCTCCTATTCCTAACAGGACTATAGGAGCATAAAAGGGCCGTTGAAGGGGTCTCTCTCCGCATCTCGGCTTAAGTAACCGAGGTCTTCGCTTTAGCTCAATGTTAGGACGAGTTTCTCCTTCTCTTCCTAACAGGGCTAACTTCGTCTAACGACAAAGTTCGGAAGGTTATTTTCTGTTATCGTAGTTTTGCACTAAGATCGAAGATACTAAAATGAGATTTTATTGAAATGAGATTATTGATAGTACATACGTAAGTTCTCCGAGCTCCATGGGCGTGGGAGATCGGTGCCTCCAAGTTCCTTCAAGTAGTAAGTTCCAGGCCGGACGATCTCTTTGACTTCGTAAGAATCTTCCCAGTTCGGTGCAAGCTTCCCTTGGTTTTGAGGTTATGAAACGGCTGCTCATCGAAGTACCAAGTCCTCCACTTTGAATGTTTTGCCCTTGACTTTAGAGTTGTAGTAACAAGCTACTTTTTGCTTATAGGCTGCTATCCGAACTTGAGTTTTTTTCCATTTTTTCTCCAATAAGTCGAGGTTAGCCCTGAGGTCCTGTGAGTTGTGCTGCTCATTGAATGTCACGACTCGTGCTGATGGACGTTTGAGTTCTATTGGGATGACCGCTTCTGTTCCAAAAGCTAAGGCAAATGGGGTCTTCCTAGTTGGCAATCTTTCGGTAGTTCAGTATGCCCAGAGCACGTGATAGAGTTCATCCACCCAGGTCTCCTTTGCTCTTTCAAGTCTTGCTTTGATACCTTACAGCAGGGTTCTGTTTGTTACTTTGGCTTCGCCGTTTGCTTGTGAATGAGCAATTGATGTAAAATGGTGGAAGATGTTCAAATCTTCATAGAACTCAGCGAACTTCTTCCCAGCAAATTATCGCCCATTATCTGTAATAAGGATTCGGAGCAGGCCAAATCTACAAATAATCGACTTCCAGACGAAGTTTTGCACCTTGGCTTCAGTGATTTTCGCTAGAGGTTCAGCCTCGACCCACTTTGTGAAATAGTCTATTGCCACCAAGAGGAACTTACGCTGTCCAGATGCTATGGAAAAGATCCGAGTATGTCCATCCCCCACTGAGCAAACAGTCATGGGGCGCTCGGGTGTAAGTTTGGAAGTCGGCTGCCTTTGAATGTTTGCATTTCTCTAACAGCGGCCACATTTTTTGACATACTCTATAGAATCATGGTACAAGGTCGGTCAATAGTAATCCTGCTGAAATAGTCTGTGCGATAAGGATCTGGCCTCTATATGACTTTCGCAGATTCCTTTATGCACTTTCCATAAGGCAAAGTCAGCTTCTGAAGGCATGAGACATCTTAATAGCGGTAGAGAATATGACCTTTTATACAGTTTGCCTTAATACAAAACATACCGGGAGGCTTGATTTTTGAGTTTCCGAGCTTCTTTTGGGTTATAAGGAAGAACTCCATCCTTGAGATAAGCGATCAGCGGGTCAATCCAACATGGCTCATGGTCAACTTGCATCACAGACTGTCGCTCTGCCGAACTTGGGCATTTTAGAATCTCAAAAAATACTTCCTTGGGCAGTTTGGCTGGTGCTTAAGAGGCCAATTTAGAGAGAATGTCGGCTCTTGTATTTTCTATCCTTGGAATTTATTGGATGCTAAAATTGTTGAAGGCTGGGGTTAAGTTCTTCATCTTTTTTAAGATATTTTATCATGCTTTCCTTCCGGGCTTCATAACCATCGCTAACCTGTCCGACCACCAGTTAGGAATCACTGTAGACTTGGAGCCGATCTGCTTTCAACTCTTTAGCTATCTTTAACCTTGCGATCTAAGCTTCATATTCGATCCCATTATTAGTCGCAGAGAATTCAAAGCGCAACATATATTCGACGACGACTCCCTCTGGGTTTAACTAAGATCAGCCCTGTGCCCGCACCAGAAGCATTGGATGAGCCATCCACATATAGGGCCTAAAAACCTTCAGGAAGATCGGCTCTCTCTTCAGGGGAGCTCGGCTCATCTGGGATGGTGCATTTCACTATAAAATCTGCTAATATCTGAGCTTTGATTGATGGCCGAGGATGGAAGTTGATATCAAATTCTGTAAGTTCGATTGCCCATTTTGCGATTCTTCCAGAGGCATCCATTCGATGAAGGACTGCTTTAATTGATTGATCAGTGAGAAGAGTTATGGTGTACCGCTGGAAATAAGGTTGGAGCCTCCGGACTGCAATCAGTAGAGCATAAGTTAGTTTTTCTAACTTACTATACCCGATCTCGGCGTCCCTCAAGACTCGGCTTATGTAGTAGATCGACTGCTGTACTTTCATCTTTTCTTTAACTAGGACTGCCGCAAGGGCTGCTGGGAAGACTGCTAGGTACAAAAATAATCTCTCCGAATTTGGGCTTTGCTAATAGGGGAGGTGAATAGAGGTAGTCCTTGAGCTCTTTAAAGGCTTGTTGATATTCGGTGGTCCAGTAGAAGTTCTTCGATTGTTTGAGGGCCTGGAAAAGGGGCATGCACTGCTCAGCTGACTTCGAGATAAAGCGATTCAAAGACGCCACTTTCTCGGTTAGGCGCTGAACTTCTTTTATTGATTTCGGAGCAGTCATTTCCTGGATGGCTCGGATCTTCTCTAGGTTGGCCTCGATTCCCTGCCTTGAGACCATGAACCTCAAGAATTTCTCCGAGGTTACTTCGAAGGCGCACTTGATTGGATTCAACTTCATCTTATATCTTCGAAGAGCGTAGAAGGTCTCTTCAAGATCGGCTACGTGGCTGATCGAAGTTCGGCTCTTGACAAGCATGTCGTCTACGTAAACCTCCATGTTGCGGTCGATCTGCTCTCTGAAAATCTTATTGACTAGACGCTGATATATCGCGCCTGCATTTTTGAGCTCGAAGGGCATGACCCTGTAACAATAAAGACCACGGTCAGTAATAAAAGCAGTTTTCTCCTCATTCTCCGGTGCCATCTGGATTTGATTGTAGCCGGAGAAGGCATTCATAAAAGTGAGAAGCTCATGGCTCGAAGTTGCGTCCACCAGTTGATCAATTTTAGGCAAGGAGTAACCGTCTTTTGGATAGGCTTTGTTCAGCTTTTTGAAGTCGATGCACATTCTCCATTTGTCATTGGCCTTCTTGACTAGGACCATATTGGAGACCCCGCTTGGATAGTTCACTTTCCGAATGAACCCAGCTTTAAGGAGTTTGTCCACTTCATCTACTATTACCTTCTGTCTTTCTGGTGCATGGCTTCGAACTTTTTCTTTCACTGATCTACATTTGGGGTCAACAGCCAGTCAATGCTTTATGACCTCGACGTCAATTCCTAGCATGTCTGCGGGGACCCAGACAAAGGCGTCGGCATTTTTCCGCAAGAAGGCAACGAGCTCCTTCCGAACTTCTCCGTTCAAGCTAGAGCCTATCTGCATCGTGTGTTTTGTGTTCCCGTCATCTAGAGGGACAGCTACCAAGTCCTCCATGGGTTCACCCCACTCAGTAAGGTCGTCGCGAACATCCAGCCCATCGACTGGGCAAATGCCGGGTTGGCCACTTTTTTGCAGGACGATGGAGTAGCAATGCCTTGTTAGAGTTTGATCTCCTCTGACTTCTCCGATCCCATAGCTTGTTGGAAACTTCATCTTTAGGTAATGAGTGGACACTACTGTCTGAAGTACATTCAGACTAGGTCGGTCGAGAATTGCGTTGTAAGCGGATGGTGCTTTTACTACCAGAAAATTCACTCGTGTCCTGGACTGTCTTGGATATTGCCTTGCAGCCACAACCAAAGTTATTATACCTTCAACTGGTATTGCATCGTCATTGAAGCCTACCAATGGAAAGTTCATTGGTCCAAGCCGATTGTTAGGTATAGACATTTTGGAGAAAGCATCATAAAACAAAATATCGGCCGAACTTTCATTATCAACAAGGACGCGGCATACATCATAGTATGCAATATTTAAAGCAATTACAACTGCGTCGTTATACGGGATCTGAACTCCCTATGCATCCGCTTCAGTAAAGGCTATGGGTTCTTCAGTCTTCTGTCTCTTCACTGATCCTTCAGATCTGCTGGCCTCCTCTCGCCGAAGTCCCTTAGAAATGGTGTTGATGATGCCGAGGGGTGGCCGATCTCCTTGCTGCTCTTTTCTCCTTGGTGGTTCGGGCTGGGGCAGTGCCCTTGGTCGATCTTTCCTTATTTCAAGCCGATGTCGCAGGAATCGACCAAGCTGGCCTCGCCTGACGAGCTTCTCGATCTCGTCTTGGAGTTGGATGCATTCCTCAGTATCGTGACCATGGTCACGATAGTAGAGGCAGTACTTGTTAGAGTTTCGCCTGTTGGGATAAGATCGCATCTTCTCCGGCCTCGGCAGCTGCTCCTTGATCTCCATCAGGACTTGAGTCTTCGGAGCGTTGAGGGGAGCATAGGTGTGGAACCTTTTGGGGGGAGAGTTCCATCGTGCCCTTTGATCAGGCTTCTCTGACGACGAGCTCGAGAAGGAGTTCGGACTCGTCTGCGCTCGGAAGGAGTTCTAGAGTGCGGTCGAACTTTGCTTGATTTTTCTTCAACTGCAGGCTTGTTTGAATCACCCGCCTGCTGCTCTCTCACGGCTTCTTCATCCTTTGCCTTGAAGGCCTCTTCCGTCTGGACGTAACCATCAGCCCGGGCCAGTATATCAGCAAAATCCCTGGGGTACTTCTCTAGGGAGAATAGCAGATCGTTCTTTTGGAGACCATCCTTTAGTGCGGTCATTGTAACGGACTGGTCCAAGTTCTGGACCTCCAGAGCAGCAGTATTGAAGCAGTTGACATAGGTCCGAATGGACTCTCCTTCCTTCTGCTTGATATAGATGAGAGAATTCGAGTCTCATCGGGGACGTCGGCTGCTGATGAAGTGAGCTGCGAATTGGTAGCTCATCTGGTCAAAAGAGAAGATCGTATTCGGCTTCAGTGCCGAGTATCAGTTTCTTGCTACTTCCTTCAGAGTAGATGGAAAAGTTCGACATAAGATGGCGTCTGGTGCGCCATGGAGCAGCATCATAGTCCGGAAGGCCTTCAGATGGTCGACCGGATCAGTAGTCCCGTCATAGCTCTTGAACTGTGGGAGTTTGAAGTTCAGCGGGATCGGTTCCTGCATGATTTGATGAGAGAATGGAGGGTCGATGCAGATATCATTACCGTAAGAAAAGGGAGCCCGGCGGAGTTCTTCAATCCATCGATTCATTTCTTGCAGCTTTCGATCCAGGAGATTTTCGCGGTCGTGGATCTTCAGAGTTTTCTAGCTAAACGGGGGCAGAGTCCCTTAAAGGATAGAGTCATGGTCGGAGCAGGGGCTCCCTGTCCTCTGCTTCCCTTTCTCGGAGGTGACCGACCGACTCGCCCAAGTCGGTCGTCCTCAAATTGGATCCTGAGGTTCTAGAGAAGCTTGCTCCGGCCAGGCCGACACTGGAGGTTGCTGCTGCTACATGGCTTGCACTGCTTCAGTGAGGCTCCTAACTTGCTGAACTAGTAGGTTAAATTGCTCTGCGTCCACCATTGCCGTCGGTGGAACTGGAGATGTCGAGGATGAGATGGGGGCGGGCAGATCTGGATGAGATCTAGCCGCGGAGGTGGTCGATCGCCGGGTGGAAGCCTTTCTGGGAGGCATCCTCGTGAGATCGACTGGGGAAGAGGAACTCCGAGGGGAAGGAGAGATCTCTGCTGAGCACTCCTTTAAGAACAAGAGAACCTTAAGAGAAAGAGGTGCCCTTCCTCTAGTGCCAATCCTGTTGGTGCGAAATCTGATTGTCGCCGGAATCGGGGCTGGACTCGGAGAAGATGAGGTCGCCGTCGGTGACCTGCAAAATAAGTTCCGTCCGAAGTCGGGGGTGGTGGCTCCGGCAAGACCCTTCGATGATCAAGTCAGCTCTTTCGGTCAACAAAAATGGAGTGCTTAGAGAGATTTTAGCAGAGTTTTAAGAAGAAAAGGAGAGCTTAGAGCCTGGAGAAGAAAAGCATATCTGGAAGATGTCTTATATAGGTGGACTCTGTAACAAATTAATAGTGACAGTCGTAACCGCTTGGTAGTGGGCCATTCGGGACCACGTGGAGTTTGTTACGGAGGATGATGTCTGTTGTCGTGACGTGCTAGTTCGTTGGAATTTAATAGTTGAAGTTCGGAGGAGGTACGTGCTGGCGGTGAAGAGATTCAAGTTTCATCAACTCCAGAGGAGTTCGGACTGCTTTAGGGTTGTCTGTGTGTAAGTAGGTTGCTGGATCCGCGTAGGCGTGGAGGCTCTTTTAGGCGATTGTATGGAGTTCGGTTGGAAAGGGTTCGGAAGTCCATTGGAGGAATCCGGAAGGAAGTCCGTTGGACGGATTCGAAAGGAGTTCGACTGACGAAAAAGTTCGATTGAGGATGAAGTCCTAAGGGAGTTTGGCTGGTGGAGGAGTCTCGCTGAAGGAGGAGTTCGGAAGACTCGCGATCAGGGAAGGTCGGCTGCCTAAGGTGGAGGAATGTCGAAAGGAGCCTGCTTGGGATGGAGAAGTCTGGCTGAAGGAGAAGTTTGGAAGACTTGCGATCGGAAAAGGTCGGCTGCCTAGGGTGGAGGAGTCCGGTCACCCCCGCCATTCAAGCTCATTTGGGCGAGGTCCGGAGGGATCTTGCAAATTCGGTTGAGGGTCATTAGTCGTCGCTACCGGACGGGATCATTCAGCAATTAGATATTCGGCCGAACTTCGGCAAGAGCGGGTTCGCCCCCAATAAGTATTATTAAAGGAAAGAAAAATCTCTACTAGGTTGGGTTAAACCAGCTAATCTAGATTGGATTCACATGCGTAGCAACTTAAGTGGCTCAGGACCAGTTTGCCAGAACAAAGGTGTATGTAGGATGAAAGCATCAACATAAAGTATTGGCGTCCTGATTTCACTTGAAAGTACAAGTAGTTTGTAGTAAATTATGTAATTATTTGCCCAAGCATATATTCATGAGTAATTCTAAATTTTTAATAATTTTTAGAATATCTTGGTTTGCCTCGTGTATTGGTTGAAGTAGAAATAAATCATTTTGAAAGATTATGTGCTTCATTATTATAAGTTTGAGTCTTCAATAGTTAAAATATGTTTCTAGCTGCATCATAATGAAGATTTTTCTTCCCTTCTCTTTTGACTATTTGTGACTGTTTTATTTAGATATTTGGAAACTTCTCTTACAGTGTTAATGGGACACAGCAAGGTGGATGGTCATCATTTCTGCATGTTATGTGATGGTTATACAATTTTATAATACTATAAAACATAGAATCCTTTGCTGCTCGCTAGTATCTTTACATGGACTAGGGCATGTCAAAAAGCAATTTTATATCCTTGAAGGCATGTGATTATTGGAGCTTGGCCCCGCACAAGGCATATCGCTGGGATACCCTGCAGAGTGCAAGGTATCTGGTACTATACTGCCTTATGTCAAACAATACTACTTTGATATGGTTCAGTGTGCTGATTGGTATGAATCAAAAGGTTCTGATCACCTTTTTGGTCACCATTTCATGGAGAGGAAGCTGGAGGTTTTTATTTCTGTGGGCAGCCTATAACTCAACAAGCAGGCAATTGAAAGGTGAAAGCAAACATTAATCGCAGGAATATTCTGCCTAGCATGCTTCACCCACTAAGATTAAGAGACCTGTCCCTAGAAACTTGTCCCCACACTTGCTTCCTTACAAGGGGAAAAAAGATTAAGAGACCTGCTCTTCCCACAATGAATCTGCTCTTGCACTGACACTTGTAACTAATAAACAAACTTTACTTACATGAATATTGTTTAAAATTCAATATATATATTCTGAAATTCAAATCCCTTTCAAAATTAGAAGGTCGACATTCTAACTCAAGAACAAATTCGAGATTTTTGGAAAATGGTGACTTTAAATGTTAGGGAGCTTCTTGAATCATAAAAGCTGTAAGTTTTATTATATCCAGGCATTTTCAGGTCCAAAAGTCAGGAAAGATGATATTTGTATCTTAGATTCAAAATTTTCATCTAACATGACACTGACCAACAAACTATGATTAAACACACATGCCTTCTGTGTCCCCCCTATTCTTTGTCTCTATTTTTTCTCCAATCCAAAATTTATGAACAATTGCTGTCTTTTTATCAAGGATGGTCATTAATGTTATGTTAATGCAGTGTAAGGATGTTGTATTAGCTTAAATGACATGATGCACAATATTGCAAATGCTTGTATGACTTAATTTTCAATCCATGACAATGCATATAGCTTTAAACTTTTGTTTTAATGTATGAAAGATCTCTTAGCAACATTTGAAAGATGTGTAAAGTGCCATGATCAGAAAAAAGTCAAAACAGACGAAATTGTTAATATGCTTGCAAGGTTTGCCATCTCGGTACTGAGCCCCATAACCATGTTACTATGTTGATACAGGGCCAATTTGACATACTGAGTCATACTGCCTGATTTAGTATGGTACGGCAAACCTTGTATGCTTGCATGCAGATCATGTGAGTGCAACTGGCCTTGTGCTATATCATGCCAGACCATGCAAAATGTTGGCATGGAATAAAATGGGCATGGCACAAGATACCTAAAATCCTTGATTGGAGCTAACCATTATTTCTGTAATTTATTTCTCAGAGCATGTCATTATCTTTCCAGGATTCCATTTTTGAAATGCTGGTAGCTCTGGAAGGGATTCTGCAAGCAGAAAATGAGAGAACGTTGAACCTGGCTGCTGATGTGACCCTGCAGTTAGTTAGGAGCTTAGGGAAATCCATATGCCAATATCCTATGTTGGAGGTTATTATTTCTCTATCACACTTGTTGTCATTATGTCGATTACCTGTTGGAATCTCATCTGCAATTGCATTGAACTGCATCCTGACAAACCTAGGGCCGATGAGATTCAAAAGTCACAAGGAAGTTTGGAATGTTTTGAAGAAAGCTGGTACAGTTGGCAATCTTATACATGCATTTGAAGATTTTGAAGATCAAGTCCAATCACCTGAGTATTTCACAGAGATGACATCTCTTCTCAAGACCATTCTGTGGAGGTGGCCTCTCTCTAGATATCATGTATGGAATAACACTAGAATGTTGGCCAAGCTAGGAGATTATTGTGCAAACTCGGATACATCAGTTGTGGTTTCTGTCCTGGAAGTATACACTGTGCTAGGTATATTTATTCCATGGTGATTTCTCTTTGTCGAGTCTATTGCTTTTCATTTTTAGTAAAATTAATGTTATAAATCTGTTTGTCAGCTCTATGTGGTAATGGGGCAATGAAGCTTCTTGAAAGGAAAGAGCTGCTTTTTCAGATTGTGCAAAGCATGGGAAAGATGCATGATTACAGTGTTAGAGTGAAGGCTTTAACAGTTCTTCAACATTTAACTGTATGGGTTTAACTTACACTATATTAATATTATGCTTTTTTGGTTTTTTTAGACATTTTTGGATCTACAGAGCATTATGATCTGTTTTTTTGCTCATTACAGAGATCTGCAAAAGGATGCACTATGGTAACCACTTCATATTGTGAACCTGTTATCAGAGGAATCATTGATGCAATGGGTGAATGGAGGTCATCAAATTCGAAGAAGATACCTACCGATCAGATGGCCTTAGTAATGGAAGCATGTCGCTCTGCATCACTTACTTGTTGGGCTGGGAATCATCATTCATGTTTTTGGAATCATGATATCCATATAATCCTCCTTGATATTATTCTTGGCAATTGCAGCACTATTTGTCTAACTCACTTGGCACCCTCATCTCAAGAGTTAATAGCTCGAGTAAATGATAATGTTACAAATGCACGACCCTATGTATGGGATATCCTCGGAAATTTGGTGGTACATTATGAAGAAGATTTTCTTCCTAGAGCTGGAGGAAACTTGTGCTACCTGAATATTCTTATTTCTTGTGCATGGTAAATATTTGGCCTTACTTTTGCAATATTTTTTTGAATATACAACGGCCGATAATCATTTTATCTCGGCCTCTTTGATTTCAAATATGTTGTTAAAATGTGTATTATGCTGATTGGATGATTTGCATATAGCTCGGTGGCTGCAGACTTGATGCAGAAATGTTGCAATTCATCATCTTCCTATATGTCTGAGTTGGAACCTGTATTAAGGGCAGTTTTGCTGATGGTCTTTTCGTCCTCCAAATGCATTCAACGACAAGTGAGGCACTGTCTGTCAGATATGGTGAGACCTTTTGGTGATGCCTATTTGAAGTACATACTAGCTTCCCTCCAACTAAATGCTACTGGAGAAGTTTCATTATTGTCTGACAGTCTTCGCGCTGTGAATAACCTTATGAGTTTGGCATGCTATTCAACTTTACCTCTGTATCAAAAGCTCATTGTCAAAAGTAAAGGTATAGAGATATTGTCTGCCATTATTAAGATGTGCTTAAATAGTGATATACATGTTAGTAGGTCTAGTATTGCTTCTCACCTGCATAGTAGTTCTGATGGAAAAACATGCTGTTGGAGCCATGTGGGACACTGGGAGGGTGAAGACATTCTTTTATTCTATAGTCTCCAGACACTTTCTCAGTTGATAGAGTTCTCCAATCTCTCGTGCAATCACCATAAGTTAACATCCGGAGAGATTGTTATTTGTACAATGTGTGAACATTCTGGATCTCAAGATTTAATTAATAGTCTTCAGTATATCTTAAGTAACATCTTTGGATCTGGACCTCGATGGTACAGTGCACACATTTTGAGTTTCTTTGGATTTTATGGTTTTCCAAGCAAGATTGGCAAAAAGATGGAGAGAGCACTTCATGAAGATGTACTTGCTGACTTGGAATTATTACTCTCAAATGGTCAATCTCTTACAGTCCATGGAGCCATTCTTGCGGCTAGGTGCCCATATTTGCTACCTCCTAAAGAATCTTTTCAGAAGGAGAAAACCTGGGGTGATGGATCTTCCAAAGAGCAAGAGAGTAGGAAGGATGAGGGAAGATCAAGACGTGAAGTTCGAATGTCTGATCGTGTTGATGGTGGTGCTTTAAAGAAGATCTTGGACTATGTTTATACAGGATTTATTCATGTGGATGATGACCTTGCGAAGCCATTAAAAATTCTTGCTAAGTGCTGTGGTTTGAGGTCTCTATCAGATATGCTTCACCGGAAGTTGCCAAAATGGGGCACAAGTAGTCCCAGCTGTGACTTCATTGGGGCACTGGAACCAGCTGGACATTTGTTATCGTGAGTCTCATTATACTGCTGCATTAATAGTTACTGGTAATGATCGAGCAACTGAAAATAAATGAAACATAATGTAGAAGGAAGATAGCTACATTGTGTTAGTTGACTTTGAAATTCTGGTTGTCAATTACCAAATTATAATATCTCCATGCATTTTAGTTTTTATTTTTCATTTGGTTTTTTAAGTAGTTCATGCTTGTTAGTTGCATCATGAAAGTATTCTTGGTGAGTTGTTATTTAATGAATCATATTTCTCACAATTTGGGTTTACTTATGGTGAATTTTAGCTCAAGTACATACCATTTATCTTGTTCACAGAGATGTCATTTTGGAAGCCAGGGCAGCTGAAGGAAGGATCTGGAGTTGTACTTTGTGCCAATCTTCATCGCCACACATGCATGCGCACAAAATTGTATTGTGTTCTAGTAGTGATTATCTACGAGCATTATTCCAGTCAGGGATGCATGACAGGTAAGAGAAAAATTAACAATATTGAGCATTTCTCTACCTCTTTACAAATATGCATGCCTTTACATAATTTAAAATAGATTGAAAAGTAATGAATTATTTAAATTCCATTACCATGTTTTTTATGATTAACAATTTTAGCAACTTGAAAGTCTTACCATACTATATAAATTGTATGCACATTTTGTATCATAGGTGTTGTAGTAAAATAATTAGAGAAGAGTAGAGGCGAATTTTGGTTTAAATTATTAATAATCTTATTAATTTATAAGACCATTTATCTTGTTATGCTTAATAGGTCTGTTGTGCTGACCGTACCATACCTTAGCATAAGGTACTGATGTCATACTGAGGTTCAGTTCTGTATATGAGCCAAATGTATCCATACTTAGCAGAACTACTATGACTAGGTGTGAGAAAAAAGTATTGAGAGCCTGTCTCGGTATACTATACCGATTGTACTACACCAAATTGGTATAGTTCCTGATACTGTTTTTCCAGACCTTGCTTATCAACATATACATGACTTCTGATGTAAATGCCTTACATCAACTAATGTACCATTAGAAAGAACTGATTTCTTTTTGATACTGTTTTTCCAGACCTTGCTTATCAACATATACATGACTTCTGATGTAAATGCCTTACATCAACTAATGTACCATTAGAAAGAACTGATTTCTTTTCCTACATATTTATAAATCTTATGTGATGCCTATGAAAAAGAAAATCAAAACCATTGTGGTGTGCTTATGTCTAAGGTTTAATTATTAGGGTTTGAACTAGCCTGAGACAATTATTAGGTTGGGCCAAGTTCAGCCTAGGCAATAGCATAGTGTCTTGCTAATGCTTAGTGTTAGGGACATCCAATTCATGTTTGTCTATTGCACCAACTAGTGGTGTTGTTATCAAAGAAAAACCCTAAAGTTGAAGGCCATGGCTACATCTAAGTGGCTTGGTCGCATTAAAACTATAGCATCATTGATTATGGTAGTGCAGGTTAGGAGATTAAAGATGTTATCTTAGTGTTGAATTATAAAGTGGTCTTCTTGGCATAATAATGAATGTGTAACAGTTAGGCATAACCTTGGCCATAATGAGTAGGGTAGCTTGGTAGATGATATGAAGATGAAAGATCACAAAGGGATGATAAAACTTGTTGTTTGAGATGCAAAACAAATTTATCAGTGTCGGTTTCTCAGAGATCATCTCACATGAATTTTGAGCATATAAGCTTAAAGGGAGAGAGATATGGTAAGTTTGTTGATGAATAAATCATCATTAAAATTTTATGAGAGTCAAAGAGATTATAGGGAAGATCGAAGAGAACTTCTTTGCTTTTATGTAGGAGGGGTTTTCCTTGAAGAGTCTCAGGCCTTGTTTTAGGTGGTAGAGATTTTATCTGATAGCTTTGGATAGTTGAGTTGTTGTTGGTAGAGCTTTTAACAAAAAGTATTTGCTGTTCGGTAATTACGTTGTTATATCATTGTGGAACATTAACATCTATTTGGTAACTAAACTAAGAAAGTGCTTTTAGTATAAGGAAATGATAATAAAGAGCATTGCATAATTCTTATATTATCAAAAAAAAAAGTACAATATTTTTAGTTTATAATTCTTTATTCAAATATGATTAGTATTTAAATAGGAATACTAAAATAAAATATTTTTTTATAATATCATATATTAATATTATATTGTAATAATATTATATATAAGATATTATACTATTATGATTTATATTATAATATTATCATTATATGATTATTATATAATATAATATCATACAATAATATTGTTGCGTTACATAATATAATAATGTAATATAACATAATAAATCATTATAATAAAATAATAATATTATAATGTTATAATATTATGCTATTATTATGTTCTTATATTGTTATATTGTTATGTTATTATGTTATTGTATTATCGTGGGTTTTGTCTCTGCAAAATTTTAGTTAAAATAAAAACAGTTTTTTGGCACTTTTAAAGTTTCTGCAAAAGCTCCAAGTTGGAGCTTTCTCCTAATAGACCTTTTTTTATTTGCTTTTGGAGGAAGTAAAATGTTAATTCAAAATTTTTACTGAACACCTCAAAATCATCAAAAAAAAGCTTTTGGGCCTCCAAGAACCTGTTTTTGGTCCTCTAAAAGCAATGTCAAATGGACCTTAGTATGCAAGGACGAGATGAGCCTCGAGTTCTTTTAGTTATGCTTAAATAGGAACCTAACTTGAAGGTAAATGGAAAAGGCAAAAGGTTCTCTTCATGATATGGCATAATCAGAGTTTTCTTCTAATTTTGGAGCTATCATGATATTTTTAGGTGCATAATATTCCTTTGTATATGTGTATATCACAGATTGACATACTGACCATACCCGGTAGTTGCCAACGCTACCAAGCCAGTACTCTTTAGTTTGATCAGACCAAATTCCATCCATCCTACACCAAATTGAGGTAAATCAAGATTGAAGCAGTTTGGAATAGGTCAATATCCCTTGGTGCTTTATAAGGAAGCCATTGAATCCTTTTTTCGGTGTTTTCCATGATTTGAAGGTGTGGACAACTAAGAACATGGATTGTGGAGGTGTGAACAATGAGGATGACTAGGTGCACAAAAATCCCTAATTGTTCAATTGTTAATGCACACATATCGATTTTCAATGTATTTTTAAATAAAATTATGTGAAGTTATGTAATAAACTAGCAACAGAACAACTTAAGCACACATCTAATAGGTGATTTGAACGTTTAAATTAATACACATTATATTTCTACAAAGATGTAACATTAAAATAATAAATCATAATTCCAAAAAGTAGAGAAAAATTTGGACACCAACATAGGCCAACAACAGAGGTTTATCTTCTAACCTCCAGCTCCTCTTTCGAGTCCCTTCGTTTTTCAAGAATCTTGAATGGTGAGTAGAAATTTTTGTTGTCTCATGCAAAGTATACTTAAGTCATATATCTACTATGATGCTTATTAAGGAAAGAAGATTGCTCCTTTTATTTAATGTCCTAAGGTCATTCTCTTGGAATTTTCATGGTTTAAAACATTGGCCTTTACAACATTGTAACCAAAGATGGATGAACTATGCTGAATCGGCCGGTTTAGGGCATAGCGAATAGGATCAATCACAAGCTGAGACGGTTCAGTCTATTCATTCGATATAGGGCTGGTTCACTTAAAAACTGCCCGCCTGACAGGTCATGATTGTTCAAAGAGCAGTGCCCCAACTTCATGGTGGTGTTTGAGAGAAGCTCGCCCCTGCTTGCAATGGTGCTTGAGAACACCTCTCCCTCCCCCCCCCCTTCTGCTTGATCAGTGCTACTTGCTCCCCCTCCTCTCCCACTGTCACCGATAAGCATCCCCACCTCCTCTTCCCTCTCTCTCTCTCTCTCGCTCCGCTAGGGTTAGGGTTTCCCTCAGCCCTCACCCTTCCTTCCTTCCGCTCTCTCCCTCTTTCTTCCTTACTCTCTCTCTCTCTCTCTTCCTCTCTCTTTTGCTCCCCCTCCCCTTCCACCATGTTTTTGGTATGCTTTGGGATGGCACAATATAGACCCGTAACAAACCGGTTGCTAGCCGATATGACCTCTAGTAGCAGTTCAGTGAACCTTGATTGTAACAGCCATTTTCATGGCTCTTAAAGTCAATGAAATGTTATAGGCTTCTGCAGTGAATTGGTGACAATTTATAGTAGGATGATTATCATCATACCTTTATCCTTTGATGCCTTTGAGGTCCTTCATATAACCTAATTTCATTAGTGTAAAATAAGGTTGTTCAATTGAATCTCTATATTGGTTTAAAAAAATAATATTTTGTTTTTAAAATATTGACTTCGTCAATAACACCATTGTGATCATTCTTCTTTAAATCTTGTTATAATGTAAAATATTAAGGGTATTCTTCCCATAAAGGCTTACGAGCAAGCATTTTCTTCCCTCTCTTTTCATTTTTTTCTTTTTCCTAACCCAAGGTTTCACTGATAAGCTTTCAGTTTTTATTAATTCAACATGTCAAAGCATAGAACACTACAACGTACCCTCTTTTGTTTTACCAAAGGCAATGTTAAGCAACATTTCCATATTAATGTTAACCTCAAAAATCTTTTATCATACTCTAGTGCATTGAAGAATGCCTAAGTAGGCCACCAGTTTGACATGGATCCATTTCCTCAAAAAATTTGCATATTTGATAACTTATCAAACTACTTCCTCTTTCCATCCATGACTCTTTTGTTTGATTTTCCAATGCAGAATATAGGTTCTTTTAAATTCATCATGTTTCATTCTGTCTTCACAGTAACAACATAACTCTTAAACATTTAAGATCTTTTGACATTAATCAATATGTGTAACCATTTTCTGTCTTTGGATTATTGTTTTTTGTTAAAAAAACTTTGAATTATCCCTGGTATTAGTAAACCTAATTTTGTTATTGAAGTCGAGGGAACATAAAAATTTCGTATGCAGGCTGTTCAGATGCCTATATTTTGGTAGCTTCTTTGCCTAAGTTTGTTATCCTAGGATAATTATCTCCATGAGTGGGAGTTGTTGAGAGAGTGTTTTCAAGAAAAATCTGACAATCTTGGGAGGCTGCTGATGACTGCAATTTGAACAGGGTAATGGGGTCATGAATTCAAACTGTTGAGAGAATGGATAATAAATCCTATTAAATAAGTGATTTATGTTATATAACAAATCTTATTAAATAAGTGATTTATGTTATCCGTCAAAAATAGGGTAACGGGGTCATGAATTCCTTCACTCCCTCAAACTTCTCTTTATTGTTTTTTTCCCAAAAGACTTTCCCCTGCCCCACGGATAATATTCTCAGATTAAGTGTTCAGGCATCTATTCAGACCTGTTATCCAGAGCTCGACAAAACTGTATCAAGAATATAATTTTAAATTTTAATCTGTTTTCATTCCATAAAATAGTCCCAAAAAATAGATTCAATAATTCAGTCCACTGATTCTTTGAAAAAATAATTGTAGATATTATTATTATTCTTATAATCCCATTAAATAAGTTATATTATATATGGCATCTTAATCATAAAAAATCTTACCTGTTTTATTATTTGTTATTTGAAGATTTTTATGCATTTGCGTGTGCTATTTTACTATTCAACACAATATATGTGTATATGTTAAGTCTCCTTTTTGTGACTCTCCTTTGCAAGGCTTAGTGAGTGGGATTATCTTTTTTTGAGATCATTGCAATCTACTTTTGCATAGGCCCAAATAAGTCCTGTATGATATGAATATGAGATAGGTTGCAGTGGGGATTCTACATGCTTGCTAATTGTTAGCTAACATTGGAGCGATAAGGGTACAGTGTGGTACCCACTCTACAACTATCCCAAAAATTGAATCTTGAAAATCCTTGCTTAGCAAGGCTACTAGACATTATACACCATATTCTCACCATGTATTCAAGAAATGAATTATGCTCAAGGTTTGTTTTGTGGATAGATGAACACGGTAGTTGATCATTCATGAAAATTAGGAGCTGCTCTCAAGCATCAACTAGTTTGGTTGAGCCCAATGCTGGATATAAGCTCTTAGGTAGCTTCTTAAATTGCCATATTTGCACGGCAAGACAACCACACACACACAAAGAAAAAAAAAGAAAAAAAAAAGAGAGTATCTTTCTTGATGGATTACAATCAACTTATATAATGTAGTGAACTTTGTACAACAGTTGCTTTTCATGATCTTAATTATTGAACCCCACACAGTGTTGCATTGAGCAGTGCATAGCACCTATTTTCCTTATATTTGTTCCCGATGAGGACTTAATGTGACAGCCTAGACTGCTGCTAAAACTATGCCCAAGGACCTGTATTTTGAAAATAAAGGATTAATAATCAAGATTGAACTTTTTAGTTGGACTAACAATTTTAGAAACAGTTTGAATGTGAGTACATCTTGGCTTTTCTTGATAAAGGCTAAACTGTAAACCCTGTATGGGCAACAAAATCTGGAAAAGTTAACTATAGGCCTCTGCAAGATTGAGTGATAAATTTTACGGCATTTTCTTATTCTAGTCTTGCTTTATCTATTGCTAGAAGTATAACTGGAAGAATTTTAGGAAGACTTTTCTAGGAGCTTTATCATCTTCTCTAAGCAAAATGATCGGTTTCTGCCAAGGTTTGCCGTATTGTTCAATACCATACTGACAGGATGTTCTGAATTGTATTGGTGCTAAACTAGTATGTAGTCTCGTATCATGCTAACACTAGGTACACCTTGCAGTCTTATACTATACCATACATGGTACTGTAATTGGATGGTAACAGTATGGGGTTTGGTACCAAGATGTCGAACCTTGGTTTGTATGGTGATCCTTTCGAAGGGGGTGCCAGTTGGTGATCCTTTCGGGATGTCACGAGTTTGTATGGTGCCATTCTAGGGTGTGTCAACATTGGGAGAGCTAGAGAGGGAGGGGGAGAGGGAGAAGGAGAGAGGAAGAGAGTCAGAGAGGGAGGGGTAGAGAGAGAGGCCGAGAGAGAGAGGGCTCGAAAGCCCTTGTTGGGGTTAGGGAGGGTTTGAAGGAGAGATGGCTCGAAAGCCTAAGACCTAACCCCATGCATGTGTAAGAGAGAGATGAAGAGGAAGTGGGGCGCGTAGCATTGATGCTAGTGAGTGGGAGGGTGAGCGGTGTTGAGGGTCATGAGCATGGGGGGAGTCAAGGGTCCATTCAAGAGAGCCATCGACGTGAGCCGAGGGTGGCTTGTTCGAGAGTGACTTGGATGGATGGGTGTAGGTGGGGGGTTTATCAAGCGAACTACCCCATCCTGATTCAATGGCGTGGAAGTTAGTTAGGTGCAAGCAAGCCGGGAGGGTTTAATAGCATGAGAGGGGCAAACCAATTTAATGGCTGGACACATGCCGGTCCTTTACCAGTATAGTTTGGTACGTCTTGAACTGTTGGTTTGGCATAGCATGGTAGATCTTGGTTTCTACCATATTTGCCATTAGCCAAGCTTTGTTTCCCATCTCTGGACGGAAAGATGATATATATTTCAAATTTGTAGCAGCTGTTTTCATTATAGCATTAGGAATCTGCTAGTGATTGACAGATCACTAGAAGTTGTCAACTAACTAATTAGTTGTTTGAGTTTCTTAAATCTTCTTTATGCATGTTAATTTCAAGTCACAATCATGATGCCATTTTGGCACATCTGAGCCACACAATACCTTCCATCCTCAAGCTTGTATGAACATGGGTATGGAAAGGACTGAATGATGCTTTTGTAGAATGTTATTTGATTATGTTCCTCATAGAGCTTGTGCTCAAGGCTTTGTATAAATTTTTTGAGTTTTCTCAGGGCTTGGACTTGATTGGATTGGCTTAATGATCTCATTTCTAGTTTCAAGTCATTTCATGAACCATTGAATTTCTTAATTGATAAAACATAACTAGGGTTGCTTATGTCACAAAGCTTAGCAGCACTTTTGCTTTGATATCTAGGGCTGGAATTGGGCCCGAGCTGGGTCGACTTCGGGTCGGGCTTGGTCCAAAAAAATTTGGATCAGTTTTTGGCAAAAGATTTAGAGCCCATTTAATTTTTGGGTCGGGCTCGGGTTTACCTTTGGTCCGAACTTGAGCCCAGCCCGAACCCGAGCTCATTCAAGGCCCAATATTAAGCCTGATTGAAATCAAGTGATCCTAGGTAATCTTAACCATCTGATCGGATTTTGACATTAGATTTATGTGGTCTAGGTGTCATGGACAATCGGCCTCAGGTTTGAGTACGGGCCCTGCTGTCTCTGCCGACGGAGCTTGGGAATTATCATTTTCAAGGCCAAAGCGATTGGGGGCAATCCACGCCAAACGACGGCCATGATTTGGTCTACAGCATGCTATCACTTAAATATAATATATATATATTTTCCACCATACATCACTTTCAACCATAAATTGGGGAGGAAGTGGGATACGGTAAGAAGATAGCGGGAATAAACACCGACATGGAGAGCAAGCGGAAACTAGGTGGGGGATTAAAAAGCAAAGGGATTTCTTCCTCTCCTCTATTATTTATCTTTATTTTGAAATCTCCACCATTGCTTCTCCACCCTCTCTCTACCCCTTCCGAGAATAATAAGATTCCCGTTCGTGGAGGAGAGTTATTTTTTTTCCTCTTCTTTTCTGAGGGCAAAGTAAGGCGGCCGTTGTGGCGGGCTTTTGGATTCAATGGAGGGCTTCTAGATTCAGTTAGATTCATGAATCTTTTTAAAAATTTTTTCTTGATTTTTTTTTTAACAATCTTTTTGAAGAGTCTATGGAGGGTGTGCATACGGCTGATTGTTGGTGAGGGAGCGATTGGAGCGAACAGTGGAGTCATGAGAGAGGAGAGGAGTGCCGGCAGCAGAGAAGGGGATCCACTGTAGATAGCATATCGCAATTTTTTTCGGGCTGATCCAATCGGGTTAGGTTTGGGTTTCAGCTCGGGCCAGGCTTGGACTTGTGTTTTCCAAAAATTCTCGGGCTTAAGACTAGCCTGAAGCCCAAAAGAAATTTCAGGCTAAGATTGGGTAGGGGCCCAGCCCGACCCATTTCCAGCCTACTGATATCATACATGCCTATGAGGATGTTTGTCAATCTTTTAATGAACCAGGATGAGAATCTAGAATGATGAAAGATCAGAACGTGATAGGATAAGAAGAAACTATATACTCTGATATTCTAATAGCCGATAGTAAGACAATGCCTTTTCTTTTCCCTTTGTGTGAAATGACATAAGCCAAGAACATGAGCTTACATGGTTAGGTATCCTTGGTGGCCCTATATTGTAATTCATAACAACCTTTAGAGTTTGTATTCAAGACTTTCGATCTGCTATGTAATTTGTTGTTTATAAGTATTTATCTTTATGGCGGATATCCAAACTTTAATGATTTTTTAATCTGCCACTTTTTATGAATATATGTTTTTGCCTAGCAAGTATAATCAATTGCCATATCAAACTTATGTAGTTATATTTTTATCACTTGCTCTTAAAATCTACAAAAACGTATACCCATGCATGAATAATTCTAGATCTATGAAAACTAAATACATCCTGCCTTCATCAGAGTTGGGGGTTGTTTAGGGGTATTGGGGCCAACTCTACCCCTTGTTCGGTAGCCTATTGCTCAGGTCTTTTCCCACCAAACGGGAGTAAAAGGAAAAGGCTACTTTATTTAGGATTCACTTCTGGATTTGTATAATTTTTCTAATTCATCTTAATTTTCACTGTCCTTCAATTAGAAAAATATGTATTCCTGTGCTGTACTTCTATCGAATTCTTATGCTCTAAAAAAACTCATGTCTGCATGCAGCCATTCACAGATCATCAAAGTTCCTGTTGGCTGGGAAGCATTGGTTAAATTAGGGAGCTGGTTTTATTCAGGAGAGTTGCCCAGTATTAGTATTGATTGTATATGGAGCAATATGGATGCAGAGCAGCAGCTCCATGAGCTGCAGGCATATGTAGAGCTTTCTTCACTTGCAGAATTTTGGTGCTTAGAAGATGTTGGAGAACAGAGTTTGAAAGTGGTGGTTTCATGTTTGAAGTCAGACAAAAGATCTTCAGTCGAGATTATTAGCTTTGCTGCAAGCATCGGTCAGTGGAAAATAGTTGAAGCTGGTGTCAACAGCATTGCCCCTCTATATCCTAAGCTGCTTGATGCTGGTGAACTGGAGGATCTAGATGAAGAGGTACTTGACATGTTACGATCAGGATATGTCTGCTATTCTCAGGGGAGTTGTAAGTGGAGTGATTGAAGAGCATCCTATTATTTTGTAGCTGATAGTTCTTCACATCTTGCTAGAGATGACCTCAGTTGGCACAAAGTTTTGTAGCTTTTAGAGACCATATGAATTACCATTTTTCTTTTGGCATTTGCTTCCTTTCATGTCCAAGACTTACAGACAAGCACTTCAATTTCAAAGAATCATGAGATAACGCTGTTGAGGAGTCCTGATTCTTCCAGGCAAATTGGCAGTCTTTCGGGATTCCAAGCAGGCTTTGTAGCTTTCTCCTGGGGAAGAAAAAAAGACTAGCTAATTTCATGCATAGACAGTATATTAAATTAAATGAGTCGCATTTTACTTTATAAACACGGAGCATACAGTTCTATATTCTGTTAATTTTGGTGTTAATCCATGCAGCAGCAACAAAGTATGCAATCAGGATTCAGACAGATTTTTTAGCTTTATGTCAAAAGAGGTCATTTAGCTAATTTCATGTGTTGGGAACTATGATCTGTATGAGATGTGTTGTATATTTCATGTGTAGGCGGTATGCTTCATGTTGTCATTTTGCTAATTTCATGTAAATTAGGCAGCATGTTTGAACTATATGAATGTGTTGTAATTTATAAATGCAGAGGGCACGTTTGTATATTCGGTTAATTTTGGTGCTAGTCCATGCAATAGAAACGTGCTTAAAGTATTGTAGCATATTCTATTAAGTGCACTTTACGCTTTTTAGTGCGCCACTTTCTCCATCCATGCTTGTAGACACAATGTATCGATCATCTATCCCTTTGCATGGAAAGATCTCTATAGTTTGCTCATATGACAGGCTTGATGCACCTTGATAAGCATACAGGGGAAATGTTCATTTGATTAATAAATTTCTCAAGCAATTATATTGTCTCTGAGCATGGAAAGATTCTCAAGTAATTATAGTCTCTGGGCATGGAAAGATTATTTGATTATTATTCCAGTGAAAATCCAATTGTTGTGATGGGCATATCAAAGCCACCTCTTTTGGTATTGGTACTAGAAATAGAGTTGGTATATAATCATTATCAGTATTTATATCACCATGCATTGGGTTTTTGTTGAATGGGCATTGTTATGGACCTCTGCCCGGGCCTCTACCCCGGCCTCGGCCGACTTGATTCTTGGTTTTGGTCGAGATGAGCAAGAGTTAGCTATGGTTGATTTGATAAAATTTGAGGAGCATGGTTCCAATTCAGTGGATTGTCTCAATTTGGCAAGTTAATTATTTTAGATTAGCAATTCTTTTCATAATCATGGAGAGGTCAGACGAGGAAATTCTAACTATGAGGATTTGATCATGTTCTAGAACAGCAATTATTAGTTGGCTTCATGTTTCAAATGCTAGCACAATCTATGTGCACTTTCTGAAAATAATCAGCGCCCTCAGTGTATATGACTCTTACTCGTCCTTTATAAATAGGAAAAAAAAAAAGACCATACATAAGTTCTCGAAAGACCTCAAGATGCTCTACAATCTCTCTCTCTCACACTCTTCTCCAATTTCTAACCAACTTGAGTGTCAGAGGGTTCCTACCGAAAAATTTTTGGTTAAGGATTTTTTGCAGGTCTAGCTCTAGCACTCGGGGGGCATCATCTTCGTCGATACCTCATCTCCAATCAAGGATCTTTCCATCTCATCTTTTCTCAAAAAAATCGATTTGACCATATAGCTTGAGTTTTGGTAGCAATAGATTGGCACTAGAAGAGAGGCCCCAGTCATTATTGAAAGTCTATTTTGAGAGAGAATACTTCGCTATGAGGCCACGAAGAAGAGCTTCAAACACCTCCCATAATTCTAACAGCGCACGATCCAATGATGCTCAATAGGAAGCTGTTGTATCTAAACTGGTCCAGGCACCACCACTACCTCATCCTGCACTGGTGGTCTCCAATAACCAATTCAACAGCCACGTCCAATAGATGCAAGCCTTGATTGTTGTAGTACAAAGAATGTAGTAGGCTACTGTAGCTCAACCTACTCCAGATGACCCACATCGAGACCAAGCTAGATCGGTAACTCAGCAATCACCTCTTCGTAGTTTGAGATAGGGGCACAGTCAATATAGCCGATCTGATTAGGATCGTAACATGATATATATGCATATTAGAAAATCTAAAAGAATAAATATATAGTAAATCATATTTACTATTCTACACTACTCGTGTTCAGAACATGATACCTATGTACGGATGGCCGATCACCACAATCAAAATCTTGGACAGGAGCTCCTTTCATCATGATGCAGCCACATAGAGCATCTGGCCTTTATGCATCATCCACACAAGGCTTCAAGTCCTGATTGGCTCCTCCAAAGTGCTTGCTCCTCACCGAATCCTTCGACGACTGATGTAGATTGATCTCTATCAATCTCCTTTTGATTGCTTGGATGCATCAAAAAACCAGGAAGGATCGTAGAGAGGATGAGGAAGCTCTTTGAAAAATATGATAGAGTTGTGACACTCACAGCTCTCAATCTCATTTTCCAAACCCTAGGATGAAGACTTAGGACAGCACACAACCAAAACCCTGGCGCCACTCTCTCTAGATTTTTCTCTCAGGAAAAACCCAAGTTTCACACATGAAAATGGAAGTGTTTCATGCCTAGAAGGATTTCTCTCATTCAGCGCATGCCCCCCCTCCCCCTTCAAATTCCTTATAAATTGGCGACAAAAGATAAGAAACCGAGTGGGTTGCGTGTTGATAAGGATAAGATCAGGTCGGTTCTCCTTTGAATTCAAATCCCATTTGAAACCAAACTCCAACCAACAAAACTTATCCAAATAGGATATGAAAGAGGAGGGCATGAGGCATCTTTGTGCATAGAAAACCAATGAGAATTCTAAATTCTCATGGTGAAAGGAGATGGCGTTGGTCAAAGGATCAATGGTGCATGGGAGAAGTCCAATCAAACTAGACTTCAAAAATTATTCAATTAGGTCTCTAACCAAACCTAACTAAATTAAGCTTAAATCATCTCAATTAAATTTTAATTAAATCAAGAATTAATTGAGCCCAAGCCTTGATCAAATTAGGGATTACTCTCCCTCGGTGATTAGGTCATCTAATAAACCTAATCGGATCAAATCCAATTGAATCTAATTCAATTAGATTTGATCCAAAACTTATTACTCGATCAAATTAAGTTAATTAGCAGTCAAATTGATAACTAATCCTTCCATAAATATAGTTTCAATCTAGTGGGTTTCTGGGCAGCAAAGTCCCATCCTTATGAAACCTTGATTAGAGAGTTTCAAACCAATGGGACTCTTGATCCCAGAGTCCTAGTCTAATGAAACTCATGATCATAGAGTCCCAATCTAGTAGGACTCTTGATCATGAGTCCTAGTCAGTGGGACTTTGTTGGAAAACATGCAGGATTTCATGCATAGATTTTAAATTTTTTTCAAAATTAAAGTAGTGGAAGATATAAATTAAATAATTTAATTTATAATATACATGTAACTAAATTATAAAATTCTACATCAAGAATCTATAACATGTTATGATGCAAATATAAATCTAAAATTAAATTAATCACAACTGGTATTGATCATATCAATACCAAGATCTAGAATAATTCTAGATCTAACCCTAGATCATATCTAGGTTACCAAGAGATCAAATCTCTTACCTTTGCACGGATCGAAAACTCCACAGTTGATTTTTATTGTTACTTTTGGAGCCGCACATGCGTCCGACCTCTTCAGATGATCCACACGAATCCACAACACAAATCAGAGGTTCGTCGAACGAAGATCCGCTCGAAGTGCTAGCTTCTCACGGATCCCTTTTGATGGTTAATTAAATACATGTTCTTCAGATCTCTTGGACACTCCAAGAGATGAAGAACATGAGGAGAAATAAGGAAGAAATCCAATCCTTGGATCTTCTATAAATCAAAAAATGAAAATATATGGAAAAAATCCTAGGGAAAGATAAATCTTCTCCTTTAGGACATCAACGGTTGATGTCTTGAAAACATCTCTATGCTAGGATCAGAGAAGACCTTCTCCTCTAGACTTTTTTTCTATTTTTTTAGATCTCACACCCTCAGATTTTTCTCATAAAAATCTCAAAAAAAAATGAAGAAGAAGGGCTCTCAAGGAAACCCTAAGAGAAGACCTTCTTCTCTTCTTCTTCTCGCATTAGGACATGATCAGATCATGTCCAAAAAGAATATCTATGCTTCAACACCTTGGAGCACAAATACCATGCCCTAATCCTCTCTCTCTTAGATTTTTATCACATAAAAATCACAAAGAAATAAGGACAAAAAAAACCTTGAAATAAAAAATCCCTGGTTTTTTCCATGGAATATCTTGGAGTTTTGATGCCCAAAAACTCTTCTACGGAGGCGTCCCACAAGAGCTTTCTTTTGACTAGGTCAAAACCTAGTTTTGGAAGGAATCTTAGGAATCCTATGGGGCGTCCAACTCTTGGACGCCCCTTCCTTTTTTCAGGCGTGAACACCAGCAACCCCATGTACAAAACAAAGGAAAAGGCACACAAAAAATAATAGTGGGCATGGGTTAGTTTTCATAGAGAGAGGTAGTGTTTTAGAATTCTAGAACTCTATCAAATAGAATTCAAATCTTAACAACTTTCTTAAATTGACCAAGTCAAAAATTATTCCAAAATCAACCAGGTTGTGGGCATGGAATGCCTTCCTTAACGTGAGAAGTATTCACGTTAACTTTAGAAAAATAAAGGATGGGCGTGGGCTTTCTTAGGCGCAAGGAAAATGAGAAGGGAAGAGTCCTAGTCTAACTAGGACTCTTCAATGCAAACTAGGTCAAACCATTTTGAACCCAATTCTAATTGAATTTGTGTCAACCTAATTAATAGAGAATTCTAATCTAATTAGGAGTCTAATTAAATTAGATTAAATCATATTTAATTTTGATTTAAATCCTAACTTAATTAGAAATTAGATGCACTCAAGTCCTAGTCTAATAAGGACTTATTCTTCATTGTGATTAGCTTATCCAATAAATCAATTAGATTTAATCTAATTAAATTTAAATCAATTTTAATTGAATCTAATTCACTTAAACTTAATCTCAATCCGATCGCTCAATCAAATTGAGCTAATTAGCAATCCAATTGCCAATCGATCCTCCGACAACACTTGCATTAGATCAAACACCAATCGTATTGATGGATTGACCTTAGAACGATTCTCAATCATCGATTAACCATCTGATCAAGTTACAAGCTCTAATATATATTACCCGATAAGTTCGAACCTAAATTGATAGCATAGGAACCAATTCCTATACCAATTAAAGTTACCATCTAGCAATGGTTTCCGACATCCGGATTGGTCGAATGTATGTAAAGCAACATTCTTAAAATCTTGGCCCATGGTTATCATATAATTTATTCCTATGATCAATAATACTCAAGACGATTTCGAGTATGCTGTCAAATACTCATACAAGTCATCTCTATTATGTTTCAAAATTTTGCAAATTTTATGATACCTCACGAGGATTACCCAGGCCTAGATTTTGTTAAATTGAAATACAATGAGATATTCTCTTTCTAAAGCTAATTAGGAGTGGTCAATCCCATCTTGACTCACACACCGACTTCACAAGTACTTGACTATATCCAAAAATCTTTTGAACCTATATTAAAAATACAGGCAGTCCGGCATCAAAGTATAGTGAGTTGCTTGTAAGTCACCGTGGTGATCTCAGATCGAAGGGACACTTATACCCATTGGCCTAAGCTAGCTACTCTTGACAGTAGAGTGCTACATTGGTTATGTTCAGTACAGATGTTGTTAGATGTGTGTGCCCTAGATGTCAGAATTGGCTGACACTTATTGTACACTTCTAAGGATAAAATTATAATTTTGATTATAAATAATAAAATGAATTATTTTTTATCACAATGTGTATTTAGTGTTTGTGATACATCCCTTGAGTTAATGGTAATGATAATTCTTATTTTCAAGAGTTGAAAATTTAAGACATGAATTTTCATTATTAACTCATAAACTACTCCCAGCC
This sequence comes from Cocos nucifera, assembly GCA_006176705.1. Lineage (NCBI taxonomy): Eukaryota > Viridiplantae > Streptophyta > Magnoliopsida > Arecales > Arecaceae > Cocos > Cocos nucifera. The sequence goes on from QRFJ01000015.1 coordinate 226,133, forward strand.
ATAGGATCATCATGAGGATGGTGATTGATTCGGAAGGTTGGTGTACAATCGCTTTTTTATAGTAGATGAGTCTTGAATCTACGGTGTAGAGACACCGAAGCGAGAGTACAGGTACTCGTTAGAGAACGAGGGCACTGAGCGTGACCACCTCGAGCAGTTATAAGAAAGTCTATCTTTTCGTCGATGACTGGCTTGAAGCTATAGTGGTGTGTTTAGTTCTTTGAACTGAGGTGCATCGACAGTTCACCTTGAGGGTGTTATAGTTTGACTACATCATGACTCGATCTCCTAGCCATTCAAAATCCTAAGGTGTATGTTGGCTATAGCATGTTCATTATAGGAATTGGATTGCACCAAGAGGAATCTATCTACCTCGGTAGATGAGGAGCAGCCCTATGATGATCATGAGAATCAAGTCCATAAGCCCATGGCCATGGCAGAGTGAAATAATAGAAAGAGTTTCTATTAAGGTTTTCACATCGGACTTGAATCGAATGATTAAATCATATGACAGAAATTAGGGTTTGATGAGTTCACCTTAACCCTAATCTGATCAGGGTTTAAGATAGAAGAACTTAATCACACATGTAACTGCACCAAGAGGTTCATTTTCAGTTCTAATGGGTTGCCACCATATATTGTTAGGTGTCATTGGTGGATTTTGAGAGCAATTAGAATGATTTAGATGATCGATCATTCTAGTTGTCTGAATTAGAAAAGTTCTGATCCATCGAAAGGTATTTTGATGATGTTGATGATAGAGATCACGACATATCCCATTACCATATAGAATTGAACCTAATTGGGTCACACAAATAAGGATTTGGATATGGATATCATCAATTGGACTAACTCAGTTCAATTGATTTGAATTAGATTCAATTAGGTTCGAGAAAATCATGCTAGCATACGATTGAGCCTAATGTTCTCCTTCTACAATCATTAAAAGTTATCTCAACTGAGGCAAATATGTTTGTGCTCACTCAAGTACCTTTACTTGGTCTGACTGAAGCTTGTCCAGATCAGAAAAGAATTGTCTTAATTTATGAGATAAATTTGAGACAACACCCACCATTTTCCATCACCTGCTAATTCTTGTCTTTTGACTTTGGTCAAACGTTGACCTTTGATACTTAGACATCTGCCCATGTATCATGCACCCATATGAGAGCAGATAGGGGCTTGTCTCCTTGCTAGAAAGAGGAAAGGAGGGGGTGCACGTCTAGAGATTTTTCATCACCTGCTAATTCTTGTCTTTTGACTTTGGTCAAACATTGACCTTTGACACTTAGACATCTGCCCATGTGTCATACACCCATAGAAGAGCAGATAGGGGCTTGTCTCCTTGCTAGAAAGAGGAAAGGAGGGGGTGCACACCTCTCTAAGCATGCACCCAAGGATAGGGATGCTTGGAGTCCCATATAGATGGGACTCCAGGTTGTTTCTTGGAATCAAACTAGGTGGCGCCAAGGGACTCTGCTTTGACCAGTCTTGGCGCTACCTAAAGGTGTTTGAGAGGGGCTCTCATTTGATTGGATCAGGTGATATCATCCCATCAATTAGATTTAGATCTGATTGCACGAAGAGACGTGATTGATCGGGATGATGTGGCACTACATGGAGCAGCAGGGTCTATAAAAATCCTATCTACGCCTAGCTTTAGAGAAGTTCTCCCTTAGCCCATGCCATATTGCTCTCTCCCTCTCTCCTCCATGCCTACCTCTGATCCCCTCTCTCCTCTCCATGCCCAAGAGGTTTTGGGCTCCAGTTTGGTGCGATCCAGGTAAGAGAAAGGCGATAAGAAAGGAAGAAGACAGCACTGCTGCAAGAGACGACATCGGATCTTCAAAAGTTATTTTGAAGATCTTTAAGATCAGATCCAGATCTAATTTTTAGAGGATAGATCGAGAAGAAGGAGATATCCAGATCCTATCCGAGTAGATATCGATAGAGGTCAGACGATTGCATGGCTGCATCCAGAACCTCAGACAATCAGCACAATCATCACAGGATAATTAAATTATCCAAGAACAAGGTATAAATTTAATTTAATTTAATTTATTTTTATTTTATTTTATTAGATCTATCAAATTAGATCTAAAAAGTATCAAATTTTATTTAGATCTCAGAAATTTTTTTTTAAAATATTTCTCTTGATCAAATCAGACCTGAACAAACCTGATCCAAAAAATAGGTTTTTTCCTTCAACTGGTATCAGAGCCAGGTTCCCATAAATTATTTAGATCTAATTTAAATTTATTTTTGATCTAATAATTAGGTGATTTTAGATATCACATGAGATATGATTAGATTTAAAATCAAAAATATTAAAATTAAATAATTTAGATCTAAATTCTATAAGATGCATGACTAGTTATAGAATAGAATTATTTTATGTATAGTCTTGCATGATCATAATTTAATTTGATTAAGTTATAATTTTAGATTAATTTATTTACTATTTTTTAATATTATAAATATTATAATAAGATCTAAAAAATAAAAAATAAAATTATTTAATTTTTGGTTCATATGAGATATGATGAATGCATGTTTAGACTAGTTGTAGAATAGTTCTACATAATTATCTATAATAAAATTTATTTTGATGTGATTAATTTAAATTTATTTTTTTAGATAATTATGAGATAATTTAGATATAAAAACATGCATGATATGATACATGAGATGTATGCAAAACATGTTTATAGTTACATCAATTTTTATATATGAGATATATGATGTAGATCTAATTAGTTTTGTAATTTTTATATTTCTGATTAAAGCGTTCCTCTTGACCATCCGATCATAAGAACAAAGTAGGATTTAAATGCCCTCTCCTCCCATTTGATGGAGTGTTCTTATAATATGTAGGGGTGTTGCGCGTTCGTCCTTAATCAGAAAATAAGAACTTATTTTCTGCAAAATCTTAGATCCTAAAATTCTAAAATTTTATTTACATATTTTATTTATGAACCCTAAACTTAATTAAGAATTAAAATTATGAAATATGTTAAGTCTAAAATTGAGAATTTAAGATCTAAGATATATTCATAAAATTGGATTCGGACTTGGGTAGCTCAATTAGGTCTAAGCGGTTGATCAAATCAAATCAAGAGTTGGTTAGATGGGATCAAGTGTGCTTAAATTGACCAGCCTAATAGGATTAAGTCTGGGTCAAGATCGAATCACATAAGGGATCGATCAAGCTAAGACCTAATTAGGCTCAGTGGTTAGAGTCTGGATTATAGGCTAATCTGATTGGTTCTGGCTCAATAATTTGGTGTCTAAGATAAGTTTGGCAGATACGATCGACTGATTTTTAATTGGGAGCTACTCGATTCGAATGCGTTCTTGTCGAGTTAATGGCATATCCCTTCCACCGGTCTCACTTATCTGGCCATATTTATTGGATCAGTCCTGATCTGAGGTGGCCAATAATCTGAGCTAACCCATGCCACTAGGTTAGTCATAATGGTTATGACTATATTAAGTCTAGTTTAATGAGACCTAAATCAAATCTTCCTAAGAAAAGATTAAGTTTAAGATCTTTCACCATTGTAGATGTGCGGGCCCTTCCTGGGGTTGATTGTTCTCGACTGATTACAGTGGTTCAGTTGCAATGGGAAGACGCAATCATGTCTATTAGACATTGGATGCTATGGCCTGGAGGATAGATTGGGCTCAATATTTCGAATACGGTGAGAGACTCAAGTAGGAATCCAATCTGTGCAAATGGTGGGTTTGACTTAACTAAGGAGTGGATCAATATTCCAGGCATGGTGAGATTCATGAATTAGAGACCAAGATTGGGTGCACCATGATTAGAGAATCATTGGATAAGAGTTGTTCACCCATTGACTAACCCATCATCAATAACTGTTAGGTGAGGTGATGAGTTAGTTGGTGGGATCGCACCACCCACTAAAAATCATTAATTGTGGAAATTTTTGCATCTCTACAGAGAAAGTGTAGGGATCCAAGAAAATAGTGAGAGCTAATTGATTTAAAAATAAAATTCCTAAATAAATTGGTCAAGTTTTAATTACAATATCTAACTAGAAACTTTAACTATCTACAGAAAAATATCTGCGTCCAACCTACTAGCACATTCCTGGACACCCATAGACTGACCAAACCCAATTACAAGGATTGGCTCCGAAACTTTAAAATCATTTTGGATTCCAAGAAATTAACTTATGTATTGGACCAGAATCCTCCCACCTTACCAGCTCATCCATCCGCTGAACAGAGAGCATCTCTTGACAAGTGGATGGATGATGATAACAAGATCAGATATTACATATTGGGCTCGATGTCAGATAAGCTTCAGCACCAACATGAAGATATCAGGACTGCCCATCAAATGTTGGCTCATCTACAAGAGATGTTTGGTGAACAGAGTCGCACAGCCAAGTATCAAGTCACTAAACGACTATTCAAGACTAAAATGCGTGATGGGCAGTTAGTCCAAGATCATTATCTAATGATGATCAAGGACTTGGAAGAGCTTGAGAAGCTCAGAGTGAAGTTGGAACTGGATCTGCAGAATGATATAATTTTGCAAGCTTTGACTGATGCATATGGACCCGGATACTGCTGAGCTTTCTATGAAAGGTTCTAAAGGCTCAGTGCTTGCTATGAAATGGATTTCTTCCAAGAGAAAGTCTTCTAAAAAAAAGAATAAGTTTGTAAAAAAGTAGAAGATGGAAGGAGGAAAGAAAAAAGGTAAAGCTGAAGAAGAAAATCATTGACAAAGAAAAATGTTTCCATTGCAACACCGACGGCCATTGGAAGTGGAACTGTCCTTCATACCTGGCCATCCTGAAGAACAAGGAGGCAGATCCTTCTAGAGGTATGCTCGTTATTGAGTCTAACCTTATGGTTTCTTCTGCATCCAGTTGGGTGCTTGACTCTGGTTCTAGTGCTCATTTGTGCACTTTCATGTAGGATCTTGAGGATAGCAGGAGGCTGAGGGATGGTGAGATGATCCTACACATCGAAAATGGAGCAAGAGTTGCTGCTATGGCCATGTAAATATATCCTCTTCGACTACCATCTGGTTTAGACTTAGTATTAAAAGATTGTTATTATATGCCTGCAGCAAGCAGGAATTTGATTTCTATTTCATGCCTAGCATTAGAAGGCTATGTAATTAGTTTTCTTAAGGATCATTGTAACATTCTTTATGAAAGAAATAAAATTGTAAGTGATTTTCTTATTAACGGTCTTTACCAGTTACATATTGATGTATCTATTTTTAATATCGAGCAAAATGTGAATGCCATGAAACGACCTAGAGATAGTCCAAACGATAGGTATCTATGGCACCTAAGACTAGGTCATATAGCAGAAGATAGGATTAACAAATTGAAAAAAATCAGACTATTGAGTCCGTTGACTTTCGAGTCATATCTAATTTATGAATCTTATTATCATGGCAAAATGACTAAGCTCCCTTTTGTAGGACATGGGAAAAGGGCCACGAATCTTCTTGCCCTAGTACATACTGATGTAAATGGTCCATTTGATTTACCGACTAGAGGCAACTTTATCTACTTCATAATCTTTATCGATGATTTATCTAGGTATGGATATGTATCTTATGAGATACAAGTCTGAAGCTTTTGAAAAGTTCAAAGAATTCAAACATGAAGTACAAAAGTAAACTGAAAAATCCAATAAGGTTCTTCAATCAGATCGAGGAGGTAAATACCTTAGTCAAAAATTTCTGAACTATCTCAAGAAAAATGGCATAGTCTCTTAATAGACTCCACCTAGAATATCTCAACTCAATAGAATTTCAGAACGAAGAAATCAGACCCTGTTAGATATGGTTCGATCCATGATGAGCTTCACAGACCTCTTTGATTTTCTTTGGGGACAGTTTGTTAACTGTAATATACTTACTGAATAGGGTTCTTTCCAAAAATGTTCCTACCACACCATATGAAATATGACATGGTAAGAAATCAAGTCTGGATCATCTCAGAATTTGAGTTATCCGGCTCATGTCAAAAGACAACAAATGGATAAGTTAGACTTTAGGTCCTTTAGAGCTCAATTTATAAGATATCCTAAAGAATCATTAGGATACTATTTCTACATTCCAAAAAATCATAATGTGATTGTGAGTCAACATGCCATCTTTCTTGAAAAATAGTTTGTTCAAGATAGCAGCATTGAAAAGTAGATCAAGCTTGAGGAGAAAGTCTCACAATAGCAACGAGCTAAGGACCAAATGGAACCAAATCAGGTTGAGCCAATATAATCACTACCTCCTCCACCTCGTAGATCGAAAAGAATTTTTCATCCCCCTGAGAGGTACTTAGATACTATTTCATAGAAAATAGAGAAAATATTCCTCGTAGGTAATGAAATTCATGGTGATGATCCCAAAACCTATGACGAGGCGATATCGGATATTGACTCCGAGAAATGGTTAGAGGCAATGAAGTCAGAAATTGACTCGATGTACTCAAATCAAGTCTGGATCTTGGTAGATCCACCAGAAGGTATAGTACCTATTGGGTGTAAATGGATCTATAAGAGAAAGATTGGTGTAGATGGGAATGTGGAGACATTCAAAGCTAGATTAGTGGCAAAAGGGTATAGTCAATGCGAAGGCATTGACTATCAGGATATCTTTTCGTTAGTAGCCATGCTTAAATTCATTCGCACATTGCTTGTTGTTGCAGGTTATTTCGATTATGAAATATGACAAATGGACGTAAAAATGGCATTCTTAAATGGATATCTTGAGAAAGATATCTATATGGAACAGCCACTGGGTTTCACATTCAGTGATATTGATCACAAAGTATGCAAGCTGCAAAGGTCCATATATGGACTTAAGCAAGCATCTCAGAGCTGGAATACTCATTTTAATGATGTGATCAAATTATTTGATTTCATCAAAAATGAGGAGGAACCATGTATCTTCAAAAAGGTCGGTGGAAGCACTATTATCTTTCTCGTATTGTACGTGGACCTTCTTATTGGAAATGATATTTCCATATTGACCATAGTTAAAATGTGGTTATCTAAAGAATTCTCCATGAAAGATCTAAGAGAAGTATCCTTTATTTTAGAAATTAAGGTCTATAGAGATAGACCAAATAGGATGCTAGGACTTTCACAGAAGATGTACATAAAAGAAGTGCTAAAAAGGTTTAGCATGGAAAACTCTAAGAGGAATTTGGTATCCTTCAGACATGGCATTCATCTTTCCAAGAAGATGTGCCCTAGCACACCTGAGGAAATAGAACGCATGAGTAAGATCCCTTATGCTTCAGCAATTGGGAGCCTCATGTATGCCACGTTATGTACACGACCTGATATAGCCCATGCTATGAGTGTCACAAGCAGATATCAGTAGAATCCAGATAAAGAACACTAGACTTTTGTGAAATGTATCCTTAAGTACTTGAGAAGAACTAAGGATATGTTGTTGGTTTTTGGTAATGGAGAACTCCAAGTCCAGAGGTATATAGACTCAGATTTTATGTTCGATGTAGATGATCAAAAGTCAACATCTGGGAGTCTATTTATCTGTAATGTGGTGCTATCAGTTGGAAGAGTTTCAAGTAGACAGTGATAACAGATTTCACCATGAAAGCAGAAAACATTGTTGCATCAGAAGCTGCAAAGGAGGCATTCTGGTACAAAAAGTTTACCGCAGAGATTAGAGTAATGCCATCAAATATCATTCCTCTATATTGCGATAATAATGGCGCCATAGCCTTTGCTAAGGAGCCGAGGTCTCATAAAAAATTCAAGCACATCGAGCGGCGATACCACCTCATCCACGATTACCTTTAGAAGGGTTACATCGAGGTCAAAAGAGTCGACTCCGTAGACAATGCAGCAGACCCACTCACAAAGTCGTTGGGCTAGTAGAAGATCGAAGCCCACTTTGAGAAGATGGGACTTAGATTTGTAGCCAATTGGCTTTAGGTTAAGTGGAAGTTTGTTAGATGTGTGTGCCCTAGAAGCCAGAATTGCCTGACACTTGTTGTACACTTCTAAGGGCAAAATTATAATTTTGACTATAAATAATAAAATAGATTATTTTCTATCATAATGTGTATTTAGTGTTTGTGATGCATCCCTTGAGTTAATGGTAATGATAATTCTTATTTTCAAGTGTTGAAAATTTAAGACATGAATTTTCGTTATTAACTCATAAACTACTTCCGATCATAGGATCATCATGAGGATGGTGATTGATCCAAAAGATTGGTGTACAATCACTTCTTTATAGTAGACGAATCTTAAGTCTACGGTGTAGAGACATCGGAGCAAGAGTACAGGTACTCATTAGAGAACGAGGGTACTAAGCGTGACCACCTTGAGCAGTTATAAGAAAGTCTACCTTTTCATCGATGACTGGCTCGAAGCTGTAGTGGTGTATCTTATTCTTTGACCTGAGGTGCATCGGCAGTTCACCTGGAGGGTGTTATAGTTTGACTACACCATGACTCGATCTCCTAGCCATTCGAAATCCTAAGGTGTATGTTAGCTATAGCATGTTCATTGTAGGAATTGAATTGCACCAAGAGGGAATCTATCTATCTCGGTAGATGAGGAGCAGCCCTATGATGATCATGAGAATCAAGTCCATAAGCCCATGGCAATGGCAGAGTGAAATAATAGAAAGAATTTCTATTAAGGTTTTCACAACGGACTTGAATCAGATGATTAAATCATATGACAAAAATTAGGGTTTGACGAGTTCACCTTAACCTTAATCTAATCGGGGCTCAAGATAGAAGAACTTAATCACACATGTAACTACACCAAAAGGTTCGTTTTCAGTTCTGATGGATTACTACCATATACTGCTAGATGTCACTGATGGATTTTGAGAGCAATTAGAATGATTTGGATGATCGATCATTCTAGTTATCTGAATTAGAAAAGTTCTGATGCATCAAAAGATATTTCGATGATGTCGATGATAGAGATCACGACATGTCCCATTACCATACAGAACTGAACCTAACTGGATCACACAAATAAAAGTTTGGATCTGAATATCATCAATTAGACTAACTCAGTTCAATTGATTTGAATTAGATTCAATTAGGTTCAAGAAAATCGTGCTAGCACATGATTGAGCCTAATGTTCTCCTTCTACAATCATTAAAAATTGTCTCGACTGAGCTAAATGTGTTTGTGCTCACTTAGGTACCTTTACTTGGTCTGATTGGAGCTTGTTCAGATCAGAAAAGGGTTGTCTTAATTTATGAGATAAATTTGAGACAACACCTATCATTTTCCGACACCTGCTAATTCTTATCTTTTGACTTTGGTCAAACGTTGACCTTTGATACTTAGACATTTGCCCATATATTATACACCCATAGGAGAGCAGATAGGGGCTTGTCCCTTTGCTAGAAAAAGGAAAGAAGGGGGCGCATGCCTAAGGAGGCATGCGCCCAAGTATAGGGATGCATGGAGTCCCATACAGATGGGACTCCAAGTTACTTCTTGGAATCAAACTAAGTGGCACCAAGAGACTCTGCTTTGACCAATCTTGGCACCACCTAAGGGTGTTGGAGAGGGGCTCTCATCTGATTGGATCAGGTGATGTCATTCCACCAATCAAATTTAGATCTGATTGCACGAAGAGACATGATTGACTGGGATGATGTGGCACTGCATGGCGCAGCAGGGTCTATAAAAACCCTATCTTCCCCTAGCTTTAGAGAAGTTCTCCCTTAGCCCACACCATATTGCTATCTCCTTCTCTCCTCCATGCCTACCTCTAATCCCCTCTCTCCTCTTCACGTCCAAGAGGTTTTGGGCTCCAGTTTGGTGCGATCCAGACAAGAGAAAGGCGACAAGAAAGGAGAACGCAGCACTGCTACAAGAGACGGCATCGGATCTTCAAAAGTTATTTTGAAGGCCTTCAAGATCAGATTCAGATCTGATCTTTGGAGGATAGATCGAGAAAGAGGAGATATCTAGATCCTGCCCAAGTGGATACTGGTAGAGGTCAGGCGATTGCGTGGCTGCATCCAGAACCTCAGGCAATCAGCAGGATCATCACAAGATAATTAGATTACCCAAGAACAAGCTATAAATTAAATCTGATTTAATTTATTTTTATTTTATTTTATTAGATCTATCAAATCAGATCTAAAAAGTATCAAATTTGATTTAGATTTAAGAATTTTTTTTTTGAAATATTTCTCTTAATCAAATCAGATCTGAACAAACCTGATCCAAAAAATAGATTTTTTCCTTCAGATGTACTCCTACATCTCACCTGGATGCCATACCAGTATCTCTACACCACTTGGTTATGAGGATAACCAATGCATATGGCATACAATGACCTACACTCGATAAGTTATCATGCTTACTAATAACTTATCATTTGGTCATGAACAGTTTAAGAACCATCCGATAAATCTTTCTTTATCGATTGATTGCAGTTCTAAGGACTTCATCATAATTTAGGAGTTTATTTAAGAAAGATAGAACTTTAAATAACTATTATTATTTGATAATTCATATACTAATTCCAATCATCTACTACTTAGATGATTGACTTTAGGACACATTTTTCAATAACTCTAGCTTGGACTAAAGCCAATCAGAATGATATCAAATATCATATCTTCCACTTGAGTTTGTAGAACTTCTTAGTTTCGAGGCCTTGGCAAATGGGTCGGTCAAGTTCTTCTTTTACATCGATCTTTCAAAGATCGACGTTGCTCAGATTTAATATCTATGGTGAAAGCAATGTAGAATATGTTTGTTCTTTGGTTTTTTAGCCTGAGCTATGGCTCCAGTGCTACGATAGGACTGAACCATAGATGGAGGGTGCCACTCCCAACCCGCTAATGAACCTCAGTAACTATGCAGTTTAGATGGTAGCATCATATGTCACGATGTACTCTACATCACTAACTGAATAGGCTAAAGTATACTACTTGGAACCTTTCCAGCAGATTGCTCCTATAATTAGGATATGACCCGACATTCTCTTATTGTCATCTTGTTTTGATTGAAATTAAAACATCCACATGTTTTAAGTTAGTACTTTCATATTTGAGTCACTAAATCTTAGTATTTTTTAAATACTTAACGATTGTCTATATAATCTTTCAGTGGCTCTCACTTGGATCAGACTGATATCTGCTCACTACCTCTAGTGAGTATACCATGTCTAGTCTCGTACATGGAGAAATAAGATGACAGCTAAATCTTTATTCCTTATAATATTAGAATGCCATTCTCGATTAAGAAAATTTCATCCTCAAACATCACAAGAAATAACACTATAAAATATTTTGCCCAATTATAAATACAGGTTTTGTCTTTGTTCATAACAAAGATATACGTTCAGAACGTATGTTCAAAAACTGAGATAATTGCCAAATGGGCCTTACAGGTCTTTACCTTCCCGTCTGCACTACTCTGATCCTATTAAAAATTCATTCATACCTAATGGATTTTATCCCTTCAAGTGAATCAACTAGTGTCCATACACTATTGATTTCCATGGACTTCAATTTGGATCATGTGGCTCTAAGTCAGTTCTTAGAGTCAGATCACTGCATTGTATCCCTATAGGTGATCGGATCCTTATTGTTCTCATCGAGCTCAATAGGATCGCCGTTCCGGACCTAGATACTGAAGTATCTATTCGGCTAATGCGGTATTCTACCGGATCTCCTTAAAGATGACACTTTAATGGGCTCCGAGTTTGATCTGATTAAATCTGGTTCTGTAGGTTTACTAGATAACATCGGTTCTTTTCTACTAGTCAAACTTTTACAAGTTCAACTTGACAGGCATTAGTTCCTTCTCTAAGAAACTCCATTCCAAAAGGAATGCCCTACTACTGATGAACATCTTATGTTCTTTAGCATAGTAGAATTAATAACCCTTAAAACACTTATTGGACCAGGATCCAAGTTTATCTGTGTGCAAATTTTTGACATAGGCCAATCAACTCCAAACCCGAAGGTGAGAGGGTCTAGGTCTATGCCCGATCCATATCCCATATGGAGTTGTTACAACAGATTTACTTGGTATAAATTCAGAATAAAACTAGGAGCCATAAGAGCATAACCCTAAAGTAGGCAGACAAGTGAACCCTATCGTAGATTGAACCAAGTCTAACAAAGTCCAAGTTTTATCTTTCAGATACACTATGTTTCGAAAAGGAATCCACTAAGAGAATCATATTCTCTCCTAGATGTGTCACAAACTTACTAGATAAGTATTCACCTCCTCGATCTGATCGAAGAGTTTCAATGCCCTTTCCAGTTTGTTTTCTATTTCATTATTGAATTATTTGAACATTTCAAATGATTCAAGCCAGATGCACCCATGCCAGGATAGGTCATCTGTAATGAAATATTAATATCTTTCTTTGGCACTTAAGTTCATAGGTCCATATACATCACTATGTATGAGACTTAGAACTTTATCAGCTTCTTTACCTTTTTTCCAGTAAAAGGTGCCTTTGTCATCTTTCCAAGAAGACAAGATTCACAGACTATCAATGATTCACAATCATTGATGTCAAGGTTTTTCTCTCAAGCTAACTTGTTTATCTTATTCTTCTCAAGATGACTAAGCCTATAATGCCAAAGATAGACATCGATGACATAATCTAACTTGGATACTTATTAAATGTGTACATTACACTTAACAGACTGTATAGATATTAAATATCATTTTTATTATCCATGTATTATTAAAATATTATTTATAATAATACTATAATAATCTTTTTTTATCGATAAATGATAACCATCTCTGACCAAAAGGCCATCAGAGTTTACATTTATCATAAACGATGGACAATAGTGACAATCACTTAAAATGACATCTATTGAAAATAAGCTTGACAATTCATAAAGCTAGGATTGGAACAAGACTTCCATCCCCAACATTCAGGTATTTCTCATCATTTTCAAATATCTCATTTACTTGTAGTCTTTGCAACAAATTGCATAAGACTACCGGCATCTAATACCCATGTAGTAGAATTACATACAAAAAAATTTTAAGGTGTTATCATATAACATCCTTAATGAGCAACTTTTGCTCCTTTCTGTTGTTCAGCCTGTTATGGTCAAGGAAAGCAAGACAAATCTTCTTCCTATGATCCTACTTCTAACATTAGAAGCACTATGCCTGATTTGGATTAACCTTGGACTAATTATTTTGACTGGATTTTAAAGCCCCAATATGAATCCATTCGTACCATTGAACCAAATTCAACTTTCGATACTAATTATCAAAGTTGGATCCCATAAGTCATCACTGTCTAACAGTAATAGGAGCAATTAGCGTTTAGCCTTAATTTGAGAAAAGAGAACAATGATCTATTGTATATGAATTATGTTAAGCCTAGAGACTTGGACTTTAGTCTTAAAGTTCTTTCACTATTTTATTCAAACTGGTAGCCTCTACCTCTAATTCGAGGAATTACTTTAATTTTCTAGTAGGTACTAGAATCCGTATAGACTGCACATGAGTCCAACTTTGGTTGGCTAATCTATATACATCTAAGGGTAGGTTCATAATCAATTGTTTCTCCAAATAATTTCTAGTAATTTAATTTTGCCCCAAAAATCTAATCAGTAGGCTTTGGTGTCCACTGTAAGGATCCGGTTAGGTCCAATCATTAATATGACCATACTTGGTGCATTTAACCAACAAATGATTAAGCCCAACTTTGGTTGGCGAACCTAACCACCATTAGAGAGACATATCCAAGTCATCATATGATGGATGATAATTCCATTAGTTAACAAGCACCAGACCTTTGGGCCTGCAATGATTATTGATTTAATGGACCCAGTATCAAACACCTTAATGGGAGGCTATGACTCAGTTATCTTCATAACTTTATCATTTTAAGGATCTAATAATTTTAGAAAATTTAAATTATTAGTGATTTAAGGATAGAAAGGACATGGACCAATTTGCTCCCACTGACTTCATCAAGTCAAGTCCTCCCACTAACTTCACAAGTCACTGATGAGGACTATGATCAATTACGATCCATGGGCACCTAAATCAATCTCACTGAATAAAATCAATCTCACCGATTTTCTATGTGACATGGGTTAGCATGAACCAATGAGCAAGCTAATCAAAAGCTGATTAACCACATTGGCTAGGTAAGTGAGATCGATGGAAGGATCTGCCAAGGCTTGCCTTAGACACCACTAGAAATGGCCAGGTAAGCGGGCTGTCAATTAAAAACCATCGATTTGGGATGCCAGACTTATCTTAGACACCAATCGATTTATCAATTTTGATTTGATTTGCCTAAAGACTCGGGCTCGACCACTAAGCCACGATCAATATCCATTTGTTAGATGTATAGACTTTGATCAACTACAACTATTAAATTGATCTAAAGAAATGACCTAATCCTAATTAACTATTAATTAGGTTTGATCAATTTCTTAACTTAGTCCACATTTAATCTAACCCTAGGTCTAACCCAGTTAAGGACCTAATCAAAACTAACCCATTTCTCTTTAATCCATGTTTTATGAAATTATCTTAGGATCTTTAAATCATAAACCTAGATCCTAAAAAATCATTTAATTCTCAATTAAGTTTAAACCTTATGGGTTTGAGTTTATGAAACCTCAGAACTAATTTTTGATTTTATTATTTAAAATATTTTTAAATTATAAATACTTTACTTTGAATCAAATTCAAATGATGGTTTTAGATCTGATTTATTTTAATATTTCGATCATGTTCTAGAATTTGAATCTAGGATTTTATAGAAAGTAAGTTCGTAATTTAAATTCTATAAAACTTATATGTCATACATATGCAAACTAGATTAAAAAATAAAGCTACATATCAACATATGCAACATGAAGATCTAGATCAAAACATGAAACATATCACATGGATCTCATCTAAATGATCAAAATCAGATCATAAATTATTTAATATTAAATTTAAAATTTAAAAATAAATCATAAATTATTTTAGATCTCATCTAACATATTTATGATTTAGATTTCTCGGATCAGCGCATACTAGGACAACCCTTTCACTGTAAGGGGTAAACCATATATCATGATAACCTTATGGTAGTATGTACAATCCTGATATTATTTAGATTTAATCTAAATAATCTAAAATAGATCTAGTATTTATTTAATTTTAGATTTAAATAAAAAAATTGAATCATAAATTTTTTTAAATCTAATCTAAATAATTCATGATTCAAGTTCAGATCAGCATATACTAGGACAACCTTTTCATTGTAAGGGGTTAACCTTACAATAGGACAACCTTATGGCAGTATGCACGATCTTTAATTAATTTTAATTTTTATATTTATTTTAAAATATATATGAACATGTTATAAAAGAATCTGACTCTGATACCACTGTTGAGAAATATGCAGGATTTCATGCATAGATTTTAAAATTTTTTCAAAATTAAAGCAGCAGAAGATATAGATTAAATAGTTTAATCTATAATATGCATGTACTCAGACTATAAAACCCTACATCAAGGGTCTATAACATGTTATAATGTAAATATAAATATAAAATTAAATTAATCACAACTGGTATTGATCATATCAATACCTAGATCTAGAATAATTCTAGATCTAACCCTAGATCATATCTAAGTTACCAAAAGATCATATCTCTTACCTTTGCATGGGTCGAGAACTCTATGGTTGATTTTCGTTGTTGCTTTTAGAGCCGCACATGCATCCGATCTCTTCAGGTGATCCACATAAACCTACAACATAGATCGGAGGTTCGTCGAACGAATATTCACTCCAAGTGCTAGCTTCTCGCGGATCCCTCCTGATGGTTAATCAAATGTATGTTCTTCAGATCTCTTGGACACTCCAAGAGATAAAGAACATGAGAAGGAATAAGGGAGAAATTCAATCCTTAGATCTCCCATAAATCAGAAAATAAAAACATATGGAAAAAATCCTAGGAGAAGATAAATCTTCTCTTTCAGGACATCAACGGTTGATGTCCTGACAACATCTCTATGCTAGGATCAGAGGAGATCTTCTTCTCTAGACTTTTTTCTATTTTTTCAGATCTCACACCCTTAGATTTTTCTCATAAAAATCTCACAAAAAAAATGGAGAAGAAGGGCTCTCAAGGAAACCCTAAGAGAAGATCTTCTCTTCTTCTTCTCACATCAGAACATGATCAGATCATATCCAAAAAGAATCTCTATACTCTAACACCTTGGAGCACAAATCCCACACCCTAATCCTCTTTCTCTCTTAGATTTTTATCACATAAAAATCATAAAGAGATAAGGACAAAAAAAACCTTGAAATAAAACTATAAAGAAGACGTTCTTCTTCTTACCTTTTCTCTACAAGACATCAACACTTGTTGTCTTAAAGAAGCTTTCTCCTCCAAGATTCTTGGTGCCTCAAACCTCCATGCTCCTCCTCACTTTTTCCTGGTTTTTGCCATGGAATATCTTGGAGTTTTGATGCCCAAAAACTCTTCTAAGGAGGCGTCCCACAAGAGCCTTCTTTTGACTAGGTTAAAACCTAGTTTTAGAAGGAATCTTAGGAATCCTATGGGGCGTCCAACTCTTGGACGCCCTCCCTTTTTTCAAGCATGAACACCAGCAATCCCACGTACAAAACAAAGGAAAAGGTGCACAAAAAATAATAGTGGGCATGGGTTAGTTTCCATAGAGATAGAGGTAGTGTTTTAGAATTCTAGAACTCTATCAAATAGAATTCAAATCTTAACAACTTTCTTAAATTGACCAAGTCAAAAATTATTCCAAAATCAACTAGGTTGTGGGCATGGAATACCTTCCTTAACATGAGAAGTATTCATGTTAACTTTAGAAAAATAAAGGGTGGGCGTGGGCTTTCTTAGGCATAAGAAAAATGAGAAGGGAAGAGTCCTAGTCTAACTAGGACTCTTCAATGCAAACGAGGTCAAACCATTTTGAACCCAATTCTAATTGAATTTGTGTCAACCTAATTAATAGAATATCCTAATCCAATTAGGAGTCTAATTAAATCAGATTAAATTATATTTAATTTTGATTTAAATCCTAACTCAATTAGAAATTAGGTACACTCAAGTCCTAGTCTAATAAGGACTTGTTCTTCCTTACGATTGACTTATCCAATAAACTAATTAGATTTAATTTAATTAAATTCAAATCAATTCTAATTGAATCTAATTCAATTAAACTTGATCTTAGCCTGATTGCTCAATCAAATTGAGCTAATTAGCAATCCAGTTGCCAATCGATTCTCTTGCAACACTTGCATTAGGTCAAACACCAATCGTATTGATGGATTGATCTTAGAATGATTCTCAATCATCGATTAACCATCTGATTAGGTTACAAGCTCTAATGTATGTGACTCTATAGGTTCGAACCTAAATCGATAGCATAGGAACTAATTTCTGTACCAATCGAAGTTACCATCTAGCAATGGTTTCCGATGTTCGGATAGGTCGAATGTATGCAAAGCAACATTCTTAAAATCTTGACCCATGGTTACCATATAATTCATCCCTATGACCAATAATGCTCAAGACGACTTCGAGTATGCTGTCAAATACTCATACAAGTCATCTCTATTGTGTTTCAAAATTTAGTAAATTCCATGACACCTCATGAGGATTACCTAGGCCTAAATTTTGCTAAATTGAAACACAATGAGACATTCTCTTTCTAAAGCTAATCAGGAGTGGTCAATCCCATCTTGACTCATATACTGATTTTATAAGTACTTGATTATATCCAGAAATCTTTCGAACCTATGTTAGAAATACAGGTAGTCTGGTATCAAATTATAGTGAGTTGCTTGCAAGTCACCGTGGTAACTCAGATCGAAGGGATACTTATATCCATTGGTCTTAGCTAACTACTCTTGATAGTGGAGTGCTATATTGGTCATGTTCAATGCAGATGTACTCTTACATCTCACCTGGATACAATATCAGTGTCTCCACACCACTTGATTATGAGAACAACCAATGCATATGGCATACAACGACCTACACTCGATAAGTTATCATCCTTATTAATTACTTATCATTTGATCGTGAACAATTTGATCAAAGGAGGGAAGAAATTTTGGTCAAAGGAAACTCTATCAAATAGGAAACCAATCCTAACCACTTTCTAGTTTTGACCAAGTCAAAACAAATTCCTAAACCAATGAGAAGTGCGGTGTGGAGACTCTTTCTTAGGTATAAAAATTCACATAAAATATCATAAATAAAAGGTGTGGGGAGTGGGCTTTTAGGTGCAAGAGAAAGAGAGAGAGTCCCAATCCAACTAGGACTCCTCTTGTTTGACTAGGTTAAAATAGATTTGAATCTAATTTAAATTCTATTTAAATTAGATTAAATACAATCTAATTAAGGATGATCTTAGTTCAATTAAGAGCTTAATTAAATCAAATTAAATTAATATTTAAATCTGATTTAAATTCTAAGTCAATTAGATGCACCCAAGTCCTAGTCAAACAAAAAATTATTCTTTCTTATAATTGGCTTATCCAATAAACCAACTAGACTTAATTTAATTAAATCCAAACTAATTCTAATTAAATCTAATTCAATTAAACTTGATCTTAGCTTGATTGCTCAATCAAATTGAGCCAATTAGCAATCTAATTGCTAATCGATCCTCTTGCAACACTTGCATTAGGTCAAACATCAATCATATTGATGGATTGACCTTAGAATAATTCTCAATTATGGATTAACCATCTTATCAGGTTACAAGCTCTAATATATGTGATCTCATAGGTTCGAACCTAAGTTGGTAGCACAGAAACCAATTTTTGTACCAATCGAAGTTACCATCTAGCAATAGTTTCCGACGTCCGGATAGGTCAAATGTATGCAAACCAACATTCTTAGAACCCTGACCCATGGTTACCGTATATTTCATCCCTATGACCAATAATGCTTAAGACGACTTTGAGTATCTTGTCAAACACTCATACAAATCATCTCTATTGTGTCTCAAAATTTTGCAAATCCCATGACGCCATACGTGGATTACCTAGGCCTAGATTTTGCTAAATTGAAACATAATGAGACATTTTCTTTCTGAAGCTAATCAAGAATGGTCAATCCTATCTTGACTCATACATTGACTTCACAAGTACTTGACTGTATCCAAAAATCTTTCAAACCTATATTGAAAATACAGGCAGTCCGACACTAAAGTACAGTGAGTTGCTTGCAAGTCACCATGGTGATCTCAAGTCGAAGGGATACTTATATCCATTGACCTTAGCTAGCTATTCTTGACAGTGGAGTGCTATATTGATCATGTTTAATGTAGATGTACTTGTACATCTTATCTAGATGCCATACCAGTGTCTCCATATCAGTTGGTTACGAGGACAACCAACGCATATGACATACAGCGATTTACACTTGATAAATTATCGTCCTTGTTAATAACTTATCATTTGATCATGAACAATTTAAGAACCATTTGATAAATTCTTCTTTATCGATTGATTGTGGTTCTAAGAACTTCATTATAATTTAGGAGTTCATTTGAAAAAGATAGAACTTTTATAATGAATCAGCCAAATAACTATTATTATTAGATAATTTATATACTAATTTTACTCATCTACCATTTAGATGATTGGCTTTATGACACATTTTTCAATAACTTCTACTTGAACTAAAGTCAATCAGAATGATATCAAATATCCTATCTTCCACTTGAGTTCGTAGAACTCCTTAATTCTGAGGCCTTAGCAAATGGGTCAGTCAACTTCTCATTTTACATCAATCTTCTAAAGATCGACATCATCCAGATCTAATACCTAAGGTGAAAATGATGTAGAATATGCTTATTCTTTGGTTCTTTAGCCTGAGCTATGGCTCTAATGCTATGATAGGACTAGATCATTAGTGGAGGATGCCACTCCCAACCTACTAATGAACCTCAGCAACTATGCAGCTTATATAGCAACATCATATGCCACGATATACTCTACATTACTAACTGAATAGGCTAAAGTATACTGCTTGAAACTTTTCTAGCAGATTGCTCCTACAATTAGGGTATGACTCGACATTCTCTTGTTGTCATCTTATTTTGACTGAAATTAAAACATTCACATATTTTAAATCAGTACTTTCATATTTGAGTCACTGAACCATAGTATTTTTCTAATACTTAAGGATTGTCTATACAATCTTTCAGTGGCTCTTATTTAGATCATACTGGTATCTACTCACTACCTCTAGTGAGTAAACCATGTTCGATCTCATACTTGAAAAAATAATATGACAGCTAAACCTTTATTCCTTGCAATGCTGGAATGCCATTCTCGATTAAGAGAATTTCATCCTTAAACATCATAAGAAATAACACTACAAAATATTTTACCCAATTATAAATACAGGATTTGTCTTTGTTCATAACAAAGATATGCATTCAGAATGTATGTTCGAACTCTGAGATGATACTCAGACGGGCTTTATAGGTCCTTACCTTCCCGTCTGCGCTACTCTGATCCTTTGAAAATTCATTCACACCCAATGGATTTTATCCCTTCAAGTGAATCAACTAGTATCCATATACTATTGATTTTCATGGACTTCAATTTGGATCATGTGGCTTCAAGCCATTTCTCAGAGTTAGACCACTGCATTGTATCCCTATAGGTGATCGGATTCTTGTTGTTCTCATCGAGCTCAACAGGATCACCATCTCGGACCTAGATACTGAAGTACCTATCCGACTAATGTGGTACTCTACTAGATCTTCTTAAAGATGACACTTTAAAGGCTTCCGAATTTGATCTGATCAAATCCGATTCTGTAGGTTTACTAGATTACGTCGGTTCTTTTCTACCAGTCAAACTTTTCGAAGTTCAACCTTACAGACATCAGTTCCTTCTCTAAGAAACTCCTTTCCAAAAGAAATATCCTTACTACTGATGAACATCTTATGCTCTTTAGTATGGTAGAATTAATCACTCTTAAATACCTATTGGACTAGGCTCCAAGTTTATCTGTGTGCAAATATATGACATAAGCCGATCAACTCCAAACCCGAAAGTGAGAGAGTCTAGGTCTACGCCCAATCTATATTCCATATGGAGTCAATGCAATAGATTCACTCGGTATAAATTTTTAGAGTAAAATAAGTAGTCACAAGAGCACAATCCTGAAATAGGTAGACTAGTGAACCCTATTGTAGATTGAACCATGTCTAACAAAGTTCAATTTCTTCTTTCAGATACACTGTATTCCAAAAAGAAATCCACTAAGAGAGAATCCTATTCTCTCCCAGATATATCACAAACTTACTGGATAAGTATTTGCCTCCTCGATCTGATCGAAAAGTTTTAATACCTTATCCAATTTGTTTTCCTATTTCATTATTGAATCATTTGAACATTTTAAATGATTCAGGCCAGATGCACCTATGCCTAGATAGGTTGTTTGAAATGAAACATTAATATCTTCCTTAGGCACTTAAGTTCATAAGTCTACATACATCACTATGTATGAGACTTAGAACTTTATCAGCTCCTTCATCTTTTCCAATAAAAGATGACTTTGTCATCTTTCCAAGAAGACAAGATTCACAGGCTATCAACAATTCACAACCATTGATGTCAAGTTTTCCACTCAAGCTAACATGTTTATCTTATTCTTGTCAAGATGACTAAGCCAATAATGCCAAATATAGACATCCATAACATAATCTAACTTGGATATTTATTAAATATGTATGTTATACTTAACAAGCTGTATAAATATTAAATATCATTTCTTTATTATCCATGTATTACTATAATATTATTCATAATAATATCATAATAATCTTATTTATTGATAAATAATAACCATCTCTGACCAAAGGCCATTAGAGATCACATTTATCATAAATGATGGACAATAGTAAAAAATCACTCAAAATGACATCTATTGAAAATAAGCTTGACAATTTCTAAAGCTAGGATTGGAACAAGACTTCTATCCCCAACATTCAGATATTTTTCACCATTTTTAAATATCCCACTTACTTGTAGTCTTTGCAATAAATTGTATAAGACTACCGGCATCTAATACCCATGTAGTAGAATTATATACAAAAAAATTTTAAGGTGTTATCATATAACCTCCTTGATAAGCAACTCTTGCTCATTTCTCGTGTTCAGCCTATTATAGTCAAGGAAAGCAAGACAATTCTTCTTTCTATGACCCTGCTTCTAATAGTAGAAATACTATGTCTGATTTGGATCAATTTTGGACTAATTATTTTTACTAGGCTAAGAGGCTCTAGTACGAACCCATTCATACTACTGAACCAAATTCAACTTTCGATACTAATTATTGAAGTTGGATCCCATAAGTCATCACTATCTAACAGTGATAAAAGCAATTAGGGTTTAGCCTTATTTTGAGAAAAGAGAATAATGATCTAAGTATTTGAATTATATTAAGCCTAGAGACTTTGACTTTAGTCTAAAGGTTCTTCCACTATTTTATTCGAATTGATAGCCTCTACCTCCAATTCGAAGAATTACTTTAATTTTCTAGTAGGTACTAGAATCCACATAGACTACACATAATCCCAACTATGGTTGGTTAATCCATGTACATCTAATGATAGGTTCATAACCAATTATTTCTTCAAACAATTTTTAGTAATTTATTTTTTTTCTAGAAACCTAATCAGTAGGCTAGGGCCTCCACTGTAAGGATCCGATTAGGTCCAACCATTAACATGACTATATTCGTGCATCTAACCAACGAATGATTAAGCCCAACTATGGTTGGTCAACCTAACCACCATTAGAGAGATACATCCAAGTCATCATATGATGAATGATAATTCCATTAGTCAACAAGCACCTGGCCTATGGACCTCTAATGATTATTGAGTTAATGGACCCATTATCAAATACCTTAATGGGAGGCTATGACTTAGTTATCTTCATAACTTTATCTTTTTAAGGACCTAATAATTTTAGATGATTTAAATTATTAGTGATTTAAGGATAGAAAGGACATGGACCAATTTGTTTCCACTGACTTCTCAAGACATTAATGAGGATTAGGATCAATTTTGGTCCATGGGCACCTATATCAGTCTCACTGAGTAAAATCAATCTCACTGATTTTCTATGTGACATGGGTTAGCATAAATCAATGACCTAATCAAAACCTGATTAACCATATTGGTCAGGTAAGTAAAATCGGTGGAAGGATCTGCTAAGACTTGCCTTAGACACCATCAAAAATAGCCAGGTAAGCGGGCTGCCAATTAAAAACCATCGATCTGGGATGCCAAACTTATCTTAGACACCAATCGATTTATCAATTTTGATTTGGTCTTTCTAAAGACTTGGTCTCGACCACTGAGCCATAATCAGTATCCATTTGTTAGATGTATGGACTTTGATCAACTACAACTATTGAATTGATCTAAAAAAATGACCTAATCCTAATTAACTATTAATTAGGTTTGATCAATTTTTTAACTAAGTTCATATTTAATTTAACCCTAGGTCTAACCCAGTTAAGGACCTAATCAAGCTAACCCATGACCCTTTAACCCATGTTTTATGAAATTATCTTAGGATCTTCAAATCATAAACCTAGATCCTAAACAATCACTTAATTCTCAATTAAGTTCAAGGCTTATGAGTTTGGATTTATGGAACCTCAAAACTAATTTTTAATTTTATTATTTAAAATATTTTTCAAATTATAAACACTTTACTTTGAATCAAATTCAAATGATGGTTTTAAATCTGATTTGTTTCAATATTTCGATCACATCCTAGGATTTCGAATCTAGGATTTTGTAGAAAGTAAGTTCGTAATTTAAATTCTATAAAACTTATATGTCATACATATGCAAACTAGATTAAAAAATGAAGCTATATAACAATATATGCAATATGAAGATCTAGATCAAAACATGAAATATATCACATGGATCTCATCTAAATGATCAAAATCAGATCATAAACTATTTAATATTAAAATTAAAATATAAAAATAAATCATAAATTATTTTAGATCTCATCTAACATATTTATGATTTAGGTTTCTCAGATCAGCGTATACTAGGATAACCTTTTTACAGTAAGGGATAAACCTTACAGCAGAACAACCTTATGGCAGTATGTGCAATCATGATATTATTTAAATTTAATCTAAATAATCTAAAATAGATCTTATTTCTATTTAATTTTATATTTAAATTAAAAAATTAAATCATAAATTATCTTAGATCTAATCTAAATTATTCATGATTCAGATTCAGATCAGCACATACTATGACAACCTTTTCATTATAAGAGATTAACCTTACAACGAAACAATCTTATAGCAGTATGTATGATATTTAATTAATTTTAATTTTTATATTTATTCTAAAGTAGACATGAACATGTTATAAAAGAACCAACATGCTCTGATACCACTGTTGAGAGATATGTAGGGTTTCATGCATAGATTTTAATTTTTTTTCAAAATTAAAATAGTGGAAGACATAAATTAAACAGTTTTGTTAGATATATGTGCCCTAAAAGCCAGAATTAGCTAACACTTGTAATACACTTTTAAGGATAAAATTATAATTTTAACTATAAATAATAAAATAGATTATTTTCTATCACATAAGTGTATTTAGTGTCTATGATACATTCCTTGAGTTAAAAGGTAATGATAATTCATATTTTCATGAGTTGAAAATTTAAGACATGAATTTTCATTTATTAACTCATAAAATGCTCATGACCATAGGATCATTATGAGGATGGTGATTGATCCGGAAGGTTAATGTACAATCGTTTTTTTATAGTAGATGAGTCTTGAGTCTACGATGTAGAGACACCGGAATGAAAGTACAGGACTCGTTAGAGAACGAGGGTACTGAGCGTGACCACCTCGAATAGTCATAAGAAAGTCTATATTCTCATCGATGACTGACTCGATGCTGTGGTGGTGTGTCTGGTTCTTTGACCTGAGGTGCATCGACAGTTTACCTTGAGGGTGTTATAGTTTGACTACACCATGACTCGATCTCCTAACCATTCAGAATCCTGAGGTATATGTTGGCTATAGCATATTCATTGTAGGAATTGGATTGCACCAAGATGGAATCTATCTACCTCGGTAGAAGAGGAGCAGCCCTATGATGATCATGAGAATCAAGTCCACAAGCCCATGGCCATGGCAGAGTGTGAAATAATAGAAAGAGTTTCTATTAAGATTTCACATCGGACTTGAATCGAATAATTAAATCATATGATAGAAATTAGGGTTTGACGAGTTCACCTTAACCCTAATTTGATTGGGGCTCAAGATAGAAGAACTTAATCACACAGGTAGCTACACCAAGAGGTTCATTTTCAGTTTTGATGGATTGCCACCATATACTGCTAGGTGTCATTGGTGGATTTTGGGAGCAACTAGAATCATTTAGATGATCGATCATTCTAATTATCTGAATCAGAAGAGTTCTGATCTATCGAAAGGAGTTTCGATGATGTCGATGATGGAGATCATAACATATCCCATTACCATACAGAACTGAACCTAACTGGATCACACAAATAAGGGTTTGGATCTAGATATCATCAATTGGACTAATCCAATTCAGTTGATTTGAATAAGATTCAATTAGGTTTAAGAAAATCGTACTAGCACACGACTGAGCCTAACATTCTCCTTTTTCTTATCATAAAAGTTGTCTTGACTGAGCCAAATGAGTTTGTGCTCACTCAGGTACCTTTACCTGATTTGACTGAAGCTTGTCCAAGTCAGAAAAGGATTGTCTTAATTTATGAGATAAATTTGAGACAACACCTATCATTTTTCATCACCTACTAATTCTTGTACTTTGACTTGGTCAAATGTTGACCTTTGACCATTGGACATCTGCCCATGTGTCATGCACTTATTGGAGAGTAGATAGGGGCTTGTCCCCTCTCTAGAAATTGGAAAGGAAGGGGTGCATGCCTAGGATGGCATGCGCCCATGGATAGGGATGCTTGGAGTCCCATACGGATGGGACTCCAGGTTGCTTCTTGGATTCAAACTAGATGACCCTCATCTATAAACTTTGACCAGTCTTAGGCACCATCTAAGGATGAATCTATGGGTCTCTCATCTGATTGGATCAGGTGATGTCATCCCATCAATCAGATTTAGATTTGATTGCACGAAGCAACGTGATTGGCCGGGGTGATGTGGCACTGCATGGCGCAGCAGGGTCTATATAAAGACCTGTCTGCGCCCACTTTTAAAAAGAGTTCCTCTTAGCCCACACCCCAAGGCTGCTCCTCTCCCTCCTCCATGCCACCTTTCTGATCCTCTCTCTCCTCTCCATGCCTAAGGCAGTTGGGCTTCAAATTAGTGCGAGTTAGGCAAGAAAAGACTGACGAAAAAGGAAGAAGGCAGCACTGCTGTAGAGACAACGGATGATCTTCAGAAGGAGTTTTGAAGATCCTCTAAATCAAATTCAGATCTAATTTTTGGAGAAAAGAAAGAGGAGAAGATCTCCAAATCTAGCTCGAGTGGATACCGATAAAGGCCAGGCGCTTGCGTGGCTAAATCCAGAACCTCAGGACTTCAGCAGGATCATTAACGGATAATCAGATTACCCAAAATCAAGATAAAATTAATTTAGTTTTAATTTAATTTAATTTTTTTATTTATCAGATCATAAAATCAGATTTGAAAAGTGTCAGATTTGATTAGAATTTAAGAGGAAATTTTTGAAATATGCTTCTCGATCCAATCAGATCTGAACAAACCTGATCCAAAAAATTCAGGATTTTTCTTCAAGTTTAATCTATAATATGCATATAATCAGATTACAAAATCCTACATCTAGGATCTATAACATATCATGACGCAAATATAAATCTAAAATTAAATTAATCATAAGACATCTAGGATCTATAATATATCATGATGTAAATATAAATCTGAAATTAAATTAATCATAAGTGGTGTTGATCATATCAATACCTAGATCTAGAATAATTCTAGATCTAACCCTAGATCATATCTAGATTACCAAGAGATTAGATCTCTTATCTTTGCATGGATCGAGAACTCCATGGTTGATTTTTATTATTGCTTTTAGAGCCGCACACACATCCGACCTCTACAGGTGATCCACACGAACCTGCAACATAGATCGGAGGTTCGTCAAATGAAGATTCGCTCAAAGTGCTAGCTTCTCACGAATTCCTCTTGATGGTCAATCAAAAATATATTCTCCAGATCTCTTAGATACTTCAAGAGATGAAGAATATAAGGAGAAATAAGGAAGGAATCCAACCCTTGGATCTCCCATAAATCAAAAAATAAAAATAAAAAAAAATCATAAGAGAAGATAAATCTTCTCCTTCAGGACATCAACGATTGATGTCCAGAAAACATCTCTATGCTAGGACAAGAGGAGACCTCTTCTCCTATAAAATTTTTTCTAAATTTCTAGATCTAATATTTTTTATTTTTATTATATAAAATTCTCATAAAAAATTAGAGAAGAAGGGTTCTCAAAGAAACCTTAAGAGAAGACATTGTTCTCTTCTTCTCTCATCAGGACATGATCAAATCATGTCCAAAAAGAACATCATGCCCCAACAACTTGGAGCACTTATCTCTATGCCCTATTCCTCTCTCACACAGATTTTTATCACATAAAAATCACAAAGAATAAATAAAAAAATATATAAAGAAAAAATAAAGAGAAGACAATCTTCTCTTACCTTGTCTCTTCAAGACATCAACCTTTGATGTCTTAATTGAAGGCTCTTCTCCAAGAATCTTGGTGTTTCAAAACCACCATGCCTTCTCCTCCTTTTCCTCTAGTATTCTATGAATTTTCTGGGATTTATCACGTCCTCAAACCATCTCATAGAAGGCGACCTAATAATATAAAGATGACTAGGTCAAACCTAGTCTTATATGGACTCCTATTGGGTGTCCAACTCTTGGACGCCCCTTCCTTGATTTTAGGCGTGAGAACTAGAAAATCAATGCACAAAAACCTAGGTGGAGAAAAGGTTGGGTGGCATGGGGAAAAATCCAAAAGAAGGAGGGAAGAAGTTTTGGTCAAAGGGGACTCTATCAAATAGGAAACTAATCCTAACCACTTTCTAGTTTTGACCAAGTCAAAACTAATTCCTAAACCAATGAGAAGTGGGCCGTGTAGACTCTTTCTTAGGCATGGGAATTCATGTAAAACATCATAAATAAAAGGTGTGGGCATGGGCTTTTAGGCGCAAGAGAAAGAGAAAGAGAAAGAGTCCCAATCCAACTGGGACTCCTCTTATTTAACTAAGTCAAAATAGGTTTGAACCTAATTTAAATTCTATTTAAATTAGATTAAATAAAATCTAATTAAGAATAATCCTAGTCCAACTAGGAGCTTAATTAAATCAGATTAAATCAATATTTAAATTTAATTTAAATCCTAACTCAATTAGGTGCACCCAAGTCCTAGTCAAATAAGAAATTATTTTTTCTTGTAATTGGCTTATCCAATAAACCAACTAGACTTAATCTAATTAAGTCTAAACTAATTTTAATTGAATTTAATTCAATTAAACTTGATCTCAACTTGATTGCTCAATCAAATTGAGCTAATTAGCAATCCAATTGCTAATCAATCCTTTTGCAATACTTACATTAGGTCAAACATCAATCGTATTGATGGATTGACCTTAGAACGATTCTCAATCATCGATTAACCATCTGATCAGGTTACAAGCTCTAATGTGTGTGTCCACATAGGTTTGAACCTAAGATAGTAACACAGAAATCAATTTCTGTATCAATCAAAATTATCATCTAGTAATGATTTTCGACGTTCGGATAGGTCGGATGTATGCAAAGCAACATTCTTAGAATCCTGACCTATGGTTACCGTATATTTTATCCCCATCATCAATAATGCTCAAGATGACTTCGAATATCCTATCAAACACTCATACAAGTCATCTCTATTATGTCTCAAAATTTTGTAAATTTCATGACACCTCATGAGGATTACCCAGACTCTGAAGTTAATCAGGAGTGGTCAATCCCATCTTGACTCACACACCGACTTCATAAGTACTTGACCGTACCTAAAAATCTTTCGAACCTATATTAGAAATACAGGCGGTCTGGCACTAAAGTACAGTAAGTTGCTTGCAAATCACCGTAGTGATCTCAGATCGGAGGGATATTTATATCCATTAGCCTTAGCTAGCTACTTGATAATAGAGTGTTACATTGGTCATGTTCAGTGCAGATGTACTCCTACATCTCATCTAGATGTCATACCAGTGTCTCCAGATCACTTGGTTATGAGGACAACCAACGTATATGGTATACAACGACCTACACTTGATAAGTTATCATTCTTATTAATAATTTATCATTTGATCGTGAACAATTTAAGAACCATACTATAAATCCTCCTTTATTGATTGATTGTGGTTCTAAGAACTTCATCATAATTTAGAAGTTCATTTAAGGAAGATAGAACTTTTATGATGAATCAGCCCAAATACTATTATTATTAGATAATTCATATACTAATTCTAATCATCTACCACTTAGATGATTGGCTTTAGGACATATTTTCCAACACGAGCTTGGTTGATAAATTTTCTCAGCCATAATTTTCTTGACAGCATCAGATGCCATGACATATTTTGCTTCGCAAACTGAGTCAGCCATAGTATGCTGCTTGAAACTCTTCTAACAGATAGCTCCACCATTAAGGATAAACATATATCC
This sequence comes from Cocos nucifera, assembly GCA_006176705.1. Lineage (NCBI taxonomy): Eukaryota > Viridiplantae > Streptophyta > Magnoliopsida > Arecales > Arecaceae > Cocos > Cocos nucifera. The sequence continues at coordinate 255,913 of QRFJ01000015.1, forward strand.
CAACACACTTTTACTATCATCATGATCAAATTGAAAATTAAAGTTTATAAATCCCACAAGTTTTAAATCTGACTCACCATAAATAAGCCACTGATTTTTAGTATTTTTTAAGTACTTAAGGATTATTTTAACAATCTTCCAATGGTTTTTTCCTGGATTAGATTGGTATCTACTCACTATTTCTCAGAGTATGTTACATCTGATCTCGTACATGTCATGGTATACATGATAGAATCCACTATCAAGGCATATGGTATTCTACTTATATGTTCTCTTTGTTAAGAAGTTGTCAGACAATCTTTCTTCAAGAGAGAAATTTCATGACCAATAGGAAGATAGCTCTTTTTGAAACTCTCCATGCTGAACTACTTCAGCACAGTATCTATGTACATGGACTGGAACAATCGAAGCAATCTTTTAGATCTATCCCTATAGATCTTCATCCCTAGAATGTAGGATACTTCTTCCAAGTCCTTCACAGAAAATTAAGATGATAGCCCAACTTTTATTTCCTATAATGTAGGGATGTCATTCCCAATTAAGAGAATATCATCTACATACTACACAAGGAATACTACTACTGAATCATTGGTCTACTTGTATATGCAAGGCTCTTCTTTGTTCTTAATGAAGCCATATATTTTAATCATCTTATCAAAACATGTATTTCAACTTCGAGATGCTTGTTTTAATCTATAAATGGATCTCTAAAGATTACACACCTTAGACTCGTCTGTGGATATGAATCCTTCAGGCTATATTATATACACATCTTCATCTAGCTTTCTATTCAAGAAAGCTATCTTCATATCCATTTGTTAGATCTCATAGTCCAGATGTGCTACTATTATAAGAATAATCCGAATGGACTTGAGCATTGCTATAGAAAAAAATATCTCATCATAGTTTATACCATAACATTGATGATATTCTTTGACAATCAGACGGACTTTATAGATCTCCATCTTCCCATCTGTCTCTTTTTCTTTTGAAGATCCACTTACACTCTATAGATTTTATCCCTTCAGGTGGATCAACTAATGTCCATACATCATTGTGTTGGTGCAACACCTAGCTTTGATACTAAGTGTTGACGCCTATGACTGCTCGGAATCATGGTCGTAGATCCGATCTCTTGCACGAACCTGGGTGTTAATCCAGAAATATGAAGAAAAGCAAAAGTTGATGATGGCACCTAGGACTTGGCATTGGAACCAGAGAGAAAAGAGAGAAGAGAGTTAGGAAGAAAAGCTGTATATTGATTCTTCTCTTATAAAAGTTACAATGCCTGGGTTTATATACCCTAGGATTTCTGCTATACCACATGGACTCTAATAAACCCAAACTCCAGCTGAAAAATTTTTTCTAGGCTAACTCCCATGAAAGCACTCACCAAGCCTATGTACACCCATGTCTCCCATGCTCTCATCCTCTGAATCTAAATTCGATCCATACATGAGTTAGCTACCTTAAGATCTTATTAGTTCAGGCCTTAAAACCCCAAATAGAAAACCCCATCTAATTATGTTCACCACCATTGAGCCGGCTCTGTCAGGAGCCAAGCTAGCTCGATTGCATCTCATCCAAATCCTATCTTCTATCTGCCTAAGATAGCCAGCTCGTCTACATCCCGAGTCGGCTCGATCTTAGCCCAAGCCAACTTAACTGTGTATCCGAGCCAGTCCGCCTGTGTGTCAACCCCTTATCTTGGCTGATTCTTCTTCTGACTTTGGTCCTTTACTCCACCTTTTATCCCAGATTTTCAGAGCACCTATCAAGCCTCCTCAAGATCCTCACACCTGAACCTCTAGCCCGTGCAGGGCTACACACTACCTTCACCTTAGGACAACTTCTATCCTAGCCCTGGGACTCACGCCCATCCTAGTCTTTCGGAGCCAACATCCTAGCTCTTTTTGTGGCCTCCCAAGGCTTACGAGCACCACACCAAATACTACAATCTCCATCTTGGTGCGCCCAAGTCTTGGCATACCTAGTAATATTCTCCTGCACAATCCTGCTATCATTTCATGTCCTGATAGCTACTTATGCACACCTTGCCATTGCCATCTTTCTTCAGCTGTTGAGTTCTCTTTGAGATCTTTGGGATGATCGCCTCTACCGCTGAAGAACTTGGCTTGCACTTATGCACCATCCTTAGAGTTATAGACATCCTTCTGCTTGGTAGCCGCATCATTTGTCCTGAACTTTCATGAAGAACCTGCAGCAATCCTATGCCGATACTCACTGCATATCCTGACACGGTATCCTCAGAACTTCGTCTATCCTTCTGCACGTGCTGCTCCATCTGAAACTATGCATCTTCGACATTGGTGCTAGGATATTGGTCCATCTGCACTCCTCTGAACTCGTGTCAAAACTCTCTCCACTGGTGAAGCCACCTCTACCCGATGCTCCACCTAAAATCAAAATCATTTTGATGCCACAAAAGCTGACTCTATAATTGAGTCCCTCGAGGCTAACAATCCAATACTGTACTTCTGAGCCTGCTGCTGCACCTTGAATACAATCACTGCTCCTTCTGATCCTCCGCACTCTGTGGATTCCTCCAAAATCATCTTGGATACACTGCACCCGCAGTCTCCTTCAAAACCACCAAGAGCTCACCTAACTCTTCACTTTTAGTGATTGAAATGATGGAATCTAACTTTTCTCCTCTCTTGCACTTCTTTTAAAGTGGACATTCTCACTTAAAGTGCCCTGCTTCACCATACTTGAAGCACTTCTTGGATCCCTTACTGCCCCTTTGCTGATCCTTCTTCTTTTCTTGCCTGGGCCTCTCTCACACCATGAGATCCTCCTAGAAGACCTTCCTCTTTATCATCCATTCTCGCTGCTCATTGGATCTTAGCACTAATACGATCTTCTCGTACACCAGTGTCTCCTTACCATACAGTAGTATAGTTACCAATGGATCGAAGCTCCCGTGTAGCGAACATAGCAGCAATAACTCTTGTCCTCCTCTTCAAGCTCCACTTCAATGTTGAGCAAGTCCATGCTCATCCAATTGAATCGCTGAATATGTTCCCCAACATCCTCACCCTCCTGCATCCAAAGGCTATACAGTTACTTCTTCAGCACCAACTTATTGCACATATTTTTCTTCATGTACAACTGATGTAACCTCGACCATAAATCCTTGGGTGTCTCCTCCAACATGCCATACAGTACCTCATCTGCCAGACAAGCCCTAATCATGGCACATGCCCTTTTCTCCAAGGACTTTCACTCCTTATCTATCCTTATCTAAATCAACAGATTCTCCATCGTAACCTTCCACATCGTGAAACTATCCTTTCCATTAAACTTCTCAAATTCTACCTTCAATCCGCTATTCTTCATGATCAAACTGAATCAAAAATAGCCAATAGGTAGATCTAAAAATTATCTTGACTAGGGATGGTGGCCAGCAGCCCTTAGATCACTTCCTTCCTCACAAAGCCTAGAGAAAATCTTAAATCTAAACCTCACTGCTAATCTTTATTAAAGCTTGATCTTCTTCCTCCTTCATGCTCAATCAAGCTTTGATACCAATTATTGGTGCAACACCAAGTTCTGATACCGAGTGTTGGCATCTATGGCTGCTCGAAACCTCAGTCATAGATCCGATCTCTTGCGCGAATCTAGATGTTAATCCAGAAATATGAAGAAAAGAAAAAGTTGATGACGGCACTTAGGGCTTGGCGTTGGAACCAGAGAGTTAGAGAGAAAAGTTGTATATTGATTCCTCTCTTGTAAAAGTTACAATGCCTAGGTTTATATACCCTAGAATTTTTGCTATACCACATGGACCCTAATAAATCCAAACTCCAGCTGAAAAAATTTTCTTAGGCTAACCCAATACATGAAAGTACTCACCGAGTCTATGTACACCTATGTCTCCCATGCTCTCATCCTCTGGATTTAAATCCGACCCATACATGAGTTAGCCACCTTAAGACCTTATTGGTCCAGATCTTAAGATCCCAAACAGAAAATTCCATCCAGTTCTATTCGCCATCGTTGAGTTGGCTCTATCAGGAGCTGAGCTAGCTTGACTACATCTCATCTGAACCCTATCTTCTATTTGCCTGAGATAGCTAGCTTATTTGCACCCTGAGTCAGCTCGATCTCAGCCCGAGCCAGCTCGACTGCATATCCGAGCCAGCCTACCTATGTGTTAGCCCCTTGTCTTGGCTGATTCTTCTCCTGACTTTGGTTCTTTGCTCCATCTTGTGTCCTAGATTTTTAGAGCACCTACCAAGCCTCCTCAAGATCCTCATACTTGAACCTCGAGCCTGTGTAGGGCTACACGCCGCCTTCACCCTAGGACAACTTCTGTCCTAGTTCTAAGACTCATGCCCATCCTAGTCTTCTGAGTCAACATCCTGACTCCTCCTGTGGCCCCCCAAGGCTTGGGAGCACCACACCAAATCCTATACATTAACCTTCATGGACTCTATTTCAGATTGCATGGCTTCAAGCCACTTCTCAGAGTCGGATCTCTACATTGCATCCATATAAATGATTGGATCCTCATCGTTCTCATCGATCTTAATAAAATTATCATCTTGGATCAAGAAATCATAGTATCTATCCGGCTGATGCGGTACTCTATCAAATCGCCTTATGGGTATAGGTACATTGCACTTTGGATTTGATCTAATCAAATCAGATTTAGGTTCAGCTACTTGTATCAATTTTTTTACATGTCAAACTTCCTAAAGTATGACTTTAAAGGCACTAGTTTCTTCACAAAAGAACTTTTCTAAAAAGATTATCTTAAGGTTGACAAATATCTTTTGTTCATCAATAAGATAGAAATAATATTTTTTAGTTTCTTTCAGGTATCCTTTAAAAATATACTTGTCAGACTTAGATCTAAGCTTGTCCATTATTAAACGTTTGACATAAGCCGAATACCCTCAAACCCTTGATAGAAAATATGTTCTAAAGTCAATCATCTAAGTTATAGATGATTGTAATTTATATATGAATTATCTAATAATAATAGTTATTTAGCTTATTCATCATAAAAGATCTATATTTCTTAAATGAACTTCTATGTTATGATGAAGTCCTTAGAACCATACTCAATTAAAAAAAGATGATTTATCGGATGATTCTTAAATTATTAATGACCAAATGATAAGTTATTAACTAGAATGAAAATTTATCGAGTAAAGATTGTTGTATGCTATATGCGATAACCAGGTGGTGTGGAGACACTAGTATGACATTCAGGTGAAATGTAGGATTACATCTATAACGAACGTGATCAATATAGCACTCTACTATCAAGAATAGCTAGTAAAAGCCAATGGATATAAGTATCCCTCCGATCTGAGATTATTATGATAACTTGCAAGCAACTCACTGTACTTTGGTGTTGGACTACCTATATTTCTAATATAGTGAAGAAATATTTTTAGGTGTAGTTAAGCACTTGTGAAGTCGGTGTATGAGTCAAAATGGGAATGATCACTCCTGATTAACTTCAGAAGCGAATATCTCACTGTGTTTCAATTTAGCAAAATCTAGGTCAGGATAATTCTTGTAAGAAGTCACAAGATTTGCAAATTTTAAGACACAATATGGATGAACTATTTTGAGTGTTGATAGCTAACTCATAGTCATCTTGAGTATTAAGGGTCAAAGGGATGAATTATACGATAATAATAGGCTAAGGTTCTAAGAATATTGCTTTACATATATTTGACCTATCTAGACGTCGGGTACCATTGCTAGATGGATATTTCAATTAGTATAGAAATTGATTTCTATGCTACTAGCTTAGGTTCGAACCTATGGATCATACACATAAGAGGTTTCTACCTAATCGGATGGTTGATCAATGATTGAGAATTGCTTAGTAATCGAATCATTAATATGATTGATAATCGATCAAGTGCAAGTGTTACACAAGAATCAATTAGCTATTGATTGCTAATTGACTTAATTTGATTGAGCAACTATGCTAAGATCGAGTCTAATTGAATTAAATTTAATTAAAATTGATTTGGATATAATTGGGTCAAGTCTAATTAGTTTATATGATAAGTCAAATATAAGAAAGAATAATTTCCTATTGGATCAAGATTTGAGTGCACCTAATTTTTAATTAGGATTCAAATTAGATTTAAATATGATTTAATTTGATTTAATTGGGCTCCTAGTTGAACTAGGATCATTCTTAATTAGATTGTATGAATTTTAATTTAAAAGGATTTGAAATTAGGTTTGACCTAGTCTAAATTGGAGAGTCCTAGTTGGACTAAGACTCTTTCTTTTCTCTTGCGCCACACCCTTAAAGCCCAACACCCCTAATTCAAATTTTCTACATGATTTTTTCTCATGTTAAGGAATGTTTCCCCATGCCCTCTTGGTCTTTGATTTAGGATGAAAGTCATCTAGTCAAACAAGGAAAGATTTATTTGATTTAGACTCTACTTGATAGAGTTTTAGATTTCTTAAACTCTCTCTCTCTCTCTTTAGGAATGTTGTCTCATGCCTGCCTTGTTTTGTGCACCCTTTTTGCTAACTATCCCAAAATCAATAAAAAAAGTTCAGCGCCTAACTGAAAAAGTGGCATCTTTGAATCGCTTTGTCTCGAGGTCGATCGAGCGGTGCATGCCTTTCTTTCAGGCCCTCAAACAACCGAAGAACTTTTGCTGGACTACGAAATGCTAACAAACGTTCGAAGAGCTCAAAAGCTACCTCGGCTCGCCTCCTCTGCTGGCTAAGCCCGAACTTGGAGAAGGATTGTTTCTGTACTTGGCAGTCTCCCCAATAGGCCTTGCGGCAATTTTAGTCAAAAATGAGGCAAAAATGCAATGATTAGTCTATTATATAAGCCGAGTCCTGAGGAATGCAGAGACCAGGTACACTAAATTGGAAGAATTAACTTACATTTTTTTGATTGCAGTCAGGAGACTTTGGCCCTACTTTCAGGGGCACACAATAACATTCCTCACTAATCAGCCAATCAAGGTAGTTCTTCACCGAACAGATGCCTTTGGGAGAATTACAAAGTGGGCAATTGAGCTCACAGAGTTCATCATCAACTATCAACCTCAGCCATCGATCAAAGCTTAGATACTAGTCGATTTTATAGTTGAATACACGATCCCAAATGATGCAGAATCCAAGCAAAATGAGACTAGCATTCCATGGCTGCAACCGAGCTTCTCCGAAGAAAGAGTGAACCTTCCTAAAAGTTTCTGGGCCTTGTATGTGGATGACTCTTCCAATGTTTCGGTGCGGGAGCTACACTGATCTTGGTCAACCCAGAAGGGGTTATTGCCGAGTATGCATTGCATTTTGAGTTTTTCATAACGAACAACGGAGCAGAATACGAAGCTCTGATAGCGAGGCTAAAGATAGCAAAAGAACTAGAAGCAAATCAGCTCCAAGCTTACAGTGATTCACAGTTGATAGTGGGACAAGTCAGCGGTGATTATGAGGCTCGAGAGGAAAACATGATAAAATACCTTGAGAAAGTAAAGAACTTGAACCCGACTTTCAACAATTTCAATGTCCAGCAGATCCTAAGGACAAAAAATGTCAGATCCGACCTTCTATCCAAATTGGCCACACTTGCCCCTAATGAACTTTCGAAGGAAGTATACTTTGAAATACTGAAATGCCCAAGTTCGAAAGAGCCGTAGACTACCATGCAGATTGACCATGAGTCCTACTGGATTGATTCATTGACTGCTTATCTTAGAGATGGAACTCTCCCTCAGAGTACAGGCAAAATAGAAAGCTGAGCATTCAGGACTATAAGCATGGCACAGAATTAGGCTAGCTCAGTTTCAGACTGAGCCGACCCAGTGGAACTTAGTCGGCTCAGTGCTGAGACTAAGCAGGCTCAGTGCGCGGGCAGAGTTACGTGAGGGTCTATTTTGGGCTAGGATCTGAGTTGATCCCAAGGATCTTAAGGTCTAGTTTGAGAGGTCTTAAGATAGCTAATTCATATATGGGTCGGGTATAGATCCAGAGGATAAGAGCATGGGAGACATGGGTGTACATGGGCTCGATGAGTGCTTTCATGTATTGGATTAGTCAGGAGAGTTTTTGGTCGGACCTAATGGCTATGTATAAATACATAGGTTGTATTAGGATTTTTAAAGAGTGGAATCAATACAGATCTTTTCTCCCTCAATTCTCTCTTCTTCTCTTCTCTCTAAAGTTGCCACCCCAGGGTTCTTGAAGAAGCCCTAGAGAAGGGGGCATCTCCCTCAAGCCCAAGGAGGGAGGCACCCCATCACAGATCTAGGTGGAGGATCGGTGGTTTGCTGCCTATAAAGAATGTCACAGGTTCCTTCAGATCCATGCTAAAGATCAGGGGCTTCCGCAACATGATATCGATGCTTGTGATGTCAAGGATGATTGGCGTTCGAGCAATATCATGGGTCTACAATTTGATATCAGAGCTAGGTGATGCCTGGGATGTTGTGGATGGCAATATGGTGTTAGAGCCAGGTTTCAGAGCCTGATGGTGCATGAAAGAAAAAAAAAAGTCGTACAAGATAAAATCAAAAATCTGCACAAGAATTTCATGGTATGTCTCTAATCTACCTTATTGTTGTTGTGGTTTGGCCAAACGGAAGCAGCGAGTTGAAGGTGGAGGTTGAGAGGATTAACAAAAAGAGATTTTTTTAGGATGGAAGGATTGGATGCATGATTTGCTGATCGATCTTGGCGGAAAGACTGGGGTGTATGATAGTTATGTGACAAGTCGGAAAGCGCTGGAGTGCTGCAGTAGCACTTTCCTGGAGATGTAGGGCTGAGAGAGGCTCGATGATGCAGCAGCTGAGGAAGGTATCTCAGTAGAGAGCATCAGGATTCTCTAGGAAGATAGGTAGTGTGGGGCTGTTGAAGAGAGGTTTTCCAAGGGATAATGGTCGAAGGAAGGCTAAAGAAGTGACTATACGACCTTCGATGTTAGGAAGGTAGGAAAGTAGTCAGGGATGTATCTTGTGGTTCGACTAGAGCATGGATCTATGAAGCCTTGGGAGTGATGGAGATGGATGATCCATGGAGGTCTAGCAAGTCAGGGCTGGATGGCTATAGAGCGGCGTAGAGATGAGTTAGAGAGTGCTGGAGTGCTGTAGGAGCACTTCCCTAGAGGCACAGGATTGAGAGAGGCTCGGTGATGCAGCAGTCGAGGGAGGTATCTCAGCGTGTGGTATCAGGGGCATCTCAAGAAGATCGGGTGCAGGTCTCAGGAAGAGTCAGGAGGTCTCAAGGAGCGTCAGGGGCATCAAGCAGCCAGAAGTATCATGGGTCAGGTTTCTTCTGCAGGGGCACCAGGAAGAGTCATGGTTTAGATGGAGGATGATTCTCTAGGTGCAATTGAAGTGATGGTTGGTGTAGGGAAAGAAGAGAAGGACTAGGGTGAATTTTCCTATGGTTCAGTCACTGGATTCAGAAGAGTTGAATGAGCTCTTAGGTTTCGGAGGTGCCTGTGGGTTGCGGAGGTATCCGAGATGGCTTTGAAGAGGGCCATAGAGTATGAGGGTTCGAAGGAGCAGCGATAGTTTTCGAGGTGCAGCATTGAGTTGTTGGCCTCGAGGGACTCGATGACAGAGTCAACTTCTGTGGCATTAGATGGACTTTGGATATAGGTGGAGCTCCATAGTGGTGGCTTCACAAATGGAGAGAAAATTTGGCATGAGTTTAGAGTGCCGGTGATGCACAGTTTCAGGTGGAGTGGCATGTGCAAGTGGACAGGCGTAGCTCTGAGGAGATCATGTCAGGTGGTACAGCATGTGCTAGTGCAGAAGTGCTATAGGTTCTCTAGGAAAGTCTAGAGAAAATGATGCAGCTGCTAAGCAGAAGGGATCCTACAATTTTAGGATGGTGCCAAGAAGCAAGCATAGATTTTCAATGGTGGAGGTGGTCATTCTAAAGGCCTCAAAGCTGCATAATAGTTGAAGAGGATTGACGGAGGTGATATTTGCACTGGTGCTGTCGAGTGCTCAGGGATAGTGGGATCGTGCAGGAGGGCATTGTCGAGGAATTTGCCAAGGCTTGGGGCAACAAGGTAGAGATTGTGAAGATTTATGGTGCTCCCAAGCCTTGGAAGGCCACGGGAGGAGCTAGGGCGTTGGCTCTGGGGATTCCAGAGGCTTGGTTAATACTTCGAAGGTCTGGGACATAAGGTGAAGCAAGGAACCAAAGTCAGAGAATCAAAACTGTAGAAAGAAGATTTTCTATAGGTTAGCCGACTCAATCCAAAATTGGATCGGCTAAATCTCAGAGCATAGGCAAAATAGAGAGCTGAGCATTCGGGACTGCAGGCACAGTACAGAATTGGGCTAGCTTAGATTTAGACTGAGCCGACCCAGTGGAACTTAGCTGACTCAGTATTGAGACTGATTCGGCTCAGTGCGCGGGCAAGTTATGAGAGGGACTATTTTGGGCTAGGGTCTGGGTTGATCCTAGGGTCTTAAGACCTGATTTGAGAGGTCTTAAGTTGGCTAATTCACGTATGGGTCTGTTGTTCCAAGGGCCACTCAGAGCCACAGCCGTAGATCCGATCTCTTGCGTGAACCTGGGTGTTAATTCGGTAAACTGAAGAAGATCTAAGAAAGATGAGAGAAGCAAGGGTTTTGGTGTTAGAACCAGAGAGAAGAGAGAAGAGAGTTAGGAAGAAAAGCTCAGTTGTATTCCAACCTTATTGTAAAAGTTACAATATCCTGATTTATATACCCTAGAGTTCCCACATGAACACTAATAAATCCTAACTCAAAAACTTTCCTAGGCTAACCGAACCCATAGATAAATTAGCCTCCTAAAGATTTCTTGAACCAGGCCTTAAGACCCCTAGGATCAACCTAGACCCTAGCCCAAAATAGATCCTCGTGTAACTCTGCCCGTGCACTGAGCCGGCTCAGTCTCTGCACTGAGCCGACTAAGTTCCATTGGGTCGACTCAGTCTAAAACTCAACTGGTCCAGTCCTGTGCCGTACCAGCAGTTTCGAATGCACAGTTCTCTATTTTGCCTATGCTCCGAGACTTAGTCAATCCAGTTTTGGACTGAGTCGGCTAACCTGCAGAAAATCTTTTTTCTACAGCCTTCATGCTCCGGCTTTGGTTTCTTGCTTTATCTTATGTCCCGGGTCTCTGAAGCACCAACTAAGCCCCTTGAGGCCCTTAATACTTGAACCTCAAGCCCGTGAAGAGCTACATGCCACCTCCACCTTAGGATAACTCCTGTCCTAGCCCTAGGACCACATCTGTCCTAGCCTCCCTAGAGCCCTCACCCTGGCTCCGCTCGTGGCCTCCCAAGGCTTGGGAGCACCACACCACCTACAATCTCCACCTTGGTATGTCCAAGCCTTAGCACACCTGGCAACATCCTCCTGCACGATCCCACTATCTCTACATGTCTTGATAGCCCCTCATGCTCACCTTGCCACTGTCATTCTTCTTCTGCTGCTGAACTCCCTTTGAGGCCTTCGGGATGACCGCCTCCACCGCTGAAGTTCTTGGCTTGTTCCTCTGCACCACCTTTGGAATTGTAGGTATCCTTCTACTTGGCAGCTGCATCACTTATCCTGGATTTTTCTGAAAATCATGCAACATTCCTTTATCGACACTCATCGCATATCCTAATGCTCCACCTCACACTATCCCCTTAGAGCCATGCTTGTCTACCTACACAATCCTCTCCACCTGGATCTATACAGCCTGGCACTGGTGCTGAGATATAGGTCCTCCCTTTGTACCCCTTTACTCTGAACCCGTGTCATAGCTTTCTCCACCCGTGAAGCCACCTCTGTCCAGTGCTCCACCTAGAACTGAAGTCCTCCTGATACCGCAAAAGTCAACTCTATCTCCATGTCCCCCGAGGCCAATTATCCAATGTTGTACTGCTGGGCCTATTGCTGTACCTCGAACACCATCGCTATTTCTTTGGACCCTCTGCACTCCGCAGATCTGTCCGAAACTCTCTCAGATACACTGCACCCTATGGGCTCCTTCGAGACCACCAAGAGCTCATCCGACTCTTCACTATCAGCGACTGAAGTAATGGAATCCGAGCTTTCTCCTCTCTTGCACTTCTTCCAAAATGGACACTCTCGCTTAAAGTGCCCTGCTTCTCCGCACTTGAAGCATCAATTGGACTCCTTGTTGCCCCTTTGTTCACCCTTCTTCTTTTTTTCATGTGCTTCTCTGAAACCACAAGATTCTTTTGGAAGATCTTCCTCTTCATCATCCATTTTCGTTGCTCATTGGATCTGAGCACTGATACGATCTCCCCGTACATCAGTGTCTCCTTACCATACAGCAAAGTTATCACCAAGGGATCGTAGCTCCTAGGTAGCGAATATAGCAATAATAGGCTGTTGTCCTCCTCTTCTAAATCCATCCTCATATTGAGCAAGTCCATGCTCATCCGATTGAATCACTAAATATGCCCCGCAACATCCCCGCCCTCCTACATCCGAAGGTTGTACAGTTGCTTTTTCAGCATTAACTTGTTGCACATATTCTTCTCCATGTATAATTGCTGTAACCTCGACTATAATTTCTTAGGTGTTCTCTCTTCCAACACACCATATAAAATCTCATCCATCAAACAAGTCCTAATCGTGGCACATGCCCTTTTCTCCAAGGACACCACTCCTTGTCTGTCATCTCCCCCGGTCTATCCTTCATGGTCGAATCCAGCCTCATTTGAACCAACAGATCCACCATCCTTACCATCCACATCATGAAACTTTTCTTTCCATCAAACTTTTCTAATCCTACCTTCAACCTGCTATTCTTCATGATCAATCCAAATTAAATAATAGCAAATAGGTAGATTTAAGAAATACCTTGACTAGGGATGGTGGACAACAGCCCTGTGATCTCTTCCTTCCTCATGAAGTCTGGAGAAAGCCTTTTGATCTGAATCTCACTACTGATCTTCGCTAAAAATTGATCTTCTTCCTCCTCCATGCTCAATCAGGCTCTGATACCAATTGTTATTCCTATGGCTGCTCGAAGCCACAGCTGTAGATCCGATCTCTTGCGTGAACCTAGGTGTTAATCTAACAAACTGAAGAAGATCTAAGAAAGATAAGAGAAGATAGAATTTTGGTGTTGGAACTAGAGAGAAGAGAGAAGAGAGTTAGAAAGAAAAGCTTAATTATATTCTAAGCTTATTGTAAAAGTTACAATATCCTGATTTATATACCCTAGAGTTTCCACATGAATCCTAATAAATCTCAGGTCAAAAACTCCCCTAGGCTAACCCAATCCATACATGAATTAGCCCCCTTAAGACCTCTTGAGCCAGACCTTACGACCCCTAGGATCAACCCAGACCCTAGCCTAAAATAGACTGCCATATAACTCTGCCCGCGCACTGAGCCGGCTCAGTCTCAGAACTAAGCCGACTAAGTTTCATTGGGTTGGCTCAGTCTGAAACTGAGCCAACCCAAAACTGAGCCGACCCAGTCCTGTGCCATGCTAGTAGTTCCGAACGTGCAGCTCTCTATTTTACCTATGCTCTGAGACTTAGCTAACCCAGTTTTGGACTGAGCCAACTAACCTACATAAAATTTTTTTTTTGCAGCCTTCAAACTTTGACTTTGGTTTCTTGCTCCACCTTATGTCCCAGATCTCCGAAGCACCAACCAAACCCCTTGAGGCTCTCAATACCTAAACCTCAAGCCCATGAAGTGCTACATACTGTCTCCATCCTAGGACAACTCCTGTCCTAGCCCTAGGACAGCCTCCTCGGAGCCCTCATCCTGGCTCTGCCCATGGCCTCCCAAGACTTGGGAGCACCACACCTCCTATAGGGTTGGGTCTAGATCTAGAGGATGAGAGCATGGGAGACATGGGTGTACATGGGCTCGATGAGTGCTTTCATGTATTGGGTTAGCCAGGAGAGTTTTTGGTCGGACCTAATGGCTATGTATAAATACATAGGTTGTATTAGGAGTTTTAAAGAGTGAAATCAGTACAGATCTTTTCTCTCTCAATTCTCTTTTCTTCTCTTCTCCCTAGAGTTGCCATCCCAGGGTTCTTGAAGAAGCCCTAGAGAAGGGGGCGTCTCCCTCAAGCCCAAGGAGGGAGGTGTCCCATCATAAATTCAGGTGAAGGGTCGATGGTTTGTTGCCTATAGATAATGTCACAGGTTCCTTCAGATCCATGCTAAAGATCAGGGGCTTTCACAACATGGTATCGATGCTTGTGATGTCAAGGATGATTGGCGTTCGAGCAATATCATGGGTCTATAATTTGGTTTCAGAGCTAGGTGATGCCTAAGATGTTTGTGAGCTCAGAAGTGATACTTTCAAGTCTTGAAAAATATGAGAAGATAGATCATGGAAAGATGGGAGCGAGCCGAAAGAAGAATCAGTTTCAAAAGTAAAGTTCAGAAATTGAGCTGGCTCACTCTGAGACTGAGCCGGCTCAGTCCAGGACTAGATCGGCTAGGTCTCAGAGAAAAATTTAGACATATAACAATATTTTTGGGCTATTGGCATGGTACACAACTCGATTGGCTCAGTCCCAGACTGAGTCGACCCAGTCGTAGGTTAGTCAGCTCAGTCTAAAACTAGGCCGGCTCAGTTTTCATTGATTATTATTTTATGTACATGGGTTGTTTGGGTTTGGAGAGTTTTTGTATGAGCTTGGGCTTGATCCTTTGTAAATTATATATACTAAAAATAGGTCAAGGTTGTAAGAGTGCTGAAATATACTGAATAAAAGCTCTTTTCTTCCAAAAATCTCTTCTTCTCTATTCCTTGATTTATTTGATCGTGCTTTCATAGAGATCTCTAAGAAGTATTTTCTTGTTACTTGGCTAATCACTGATAGTCATGCCGATCCGTATGGAAAGAGTACATATTTTCAACATTTGGTATCAGAGCGATGTTGTATGGAAGGAAAGAAGATACCTAGGATTTGCTACATCCAAGATCTGTTGCACCAAATTTTATCCTAAAAATTTCTAGTTTTCTTCGTGGTTGTCTCTAGATTGAGGTGGAGATTATTTACATGGAGGAATGGTGATATAAACGTTTGGAAAGAGAATCTAAGGCTAGTTAGATCTTCTATGAAGGATAGTTTTATTGGTGTGTGATCGTGAAGGGTGTTAAGGATCTGTTCTTGACTTGTTTGAAGTCATGGGATCAAGTGGATTCAAGGTGGATTTTGAGAAGTTCGACGATAAGAAAAAATTTATCCTATGGTAGCAAAGAGTAAAGAACTTGTTGGATCAGCAGAGGATATACAAGATCTTGACAAAAGAAAGGCCGAAAAAGATCAGTGCTGAGGATTGGAAAGAGTTGGAGGAAATTACTTTTAGTACAATCCGAATATGCTTGGTCGATCAGGTTTTGTCCGAGGTTTGCACAAAGACTATGGCAAAGGAGCTCTGGGAGAGACTGGAGAACACATACATAGGGAAAAATATGATGAACAAGCTGTGGTTGAAGAAATAGATGTATAGTCTGAGGATGCCTGAAGGCGGAGATCTTGTTGCACATATCCAAAGGTTCAATCAGGTGTGTTCTGAGGTGATGAGTTTGGATGTAAAGATCGATGAGGAGGATCAGGCATTGCTGCTATTATGTTTTCTCCCAGGTTCGTATGATGGTCTCATAACAACTTTAGTTTATGGAAAGAAGACCCTAAACTATGAAGAGGTTGTTGGTGTGCTTAGTTCAAATGAGCAAAGGGAGAAGATTTGCAAGGGAGACCCTAAGTCTGAGATCTTGGCTGTGAACGAAGGACAGAAAAGATCAAAGGAGAAGATAAGAGAAAAATCCAAGGGCAGGTCAAAATCTCATGATCAGAGGAAGATGATATTGAAATGTTATAAATGTCATCAGCCTGGACACCTAAGGAGAAATTATTCCCTCTTGAGATTAGAAAAAGGAAAGGCCAGCGAGGAAGATGATACAGCTTCTGTGAGCAGTGGAGAATACCTGCAAGTTGTATCAGATAGATCCACAAAGTGTGATACTATATGGATTTTAGATTCAGCATGCTCACACCACTATACTTCTCATTGGGAGTAGTTTGCTACCTACCAGAAGGCCGATGGTGGAAGTGTCAGCCTTGGAGATTGATGCGTGCTAATCTATAGCTATAGCAAGTGCACCAGTTGATCAAGTAATAAAGTGAATGAGTAGAGTATCGTCCCTAGAGGATTGAAAAATAAGTACTGAAAAGCTCTTTTCTATGCTTTATTTAGAAGATCGATTTATGGAAATAAGGAATTAAAGAACAAAATAAAGAAATAATTAAAAATTTTTAAGGAAATAAAGAGAGTATAATTATTAGGGTTTTAAACTTAAGAGCAATGTGTTACTAAGGCAATCGGTTCACCAACTCAGTCAATACAATATTCAGGTTATTGGATTAATTTTATTTCATATGACGGTGGATTCTCCTAATTTATTCACTATCCTTTGGTCCAAGCATAGCAAAACTATTAATATTTATTAATTATCCTTTGGTCCAGGTGTAATTTAAATAAATATTAATGCATTAGAGTTTTGTGAAATCCTCTAATTAAAATACGCTGCATCCAAAGCGCACTAAAATTCCCTGCATGCATATGAATTCTAATTTGATTCATAATACAAGGTATATAATCAAGAAGCAATAACATAGATGTACTTGGTCCGTAACATCTATGTTCATCAGATCAATTAGAAGATGGCCAGTAATCTAAAAGCATTAAGATCAGATTTATATACTCCTCATGAATAAAATTTAAAAATAAATCACACTGAATATTGCATCAAAAGAGTGGCTACACCTTAGCCTTAGTAAAAAAAATTTAGTTCATGATAACAAGTTCAAAAATAGCAAATAAAATAAAAAGCATAGAGAAATTAGACTGTTTGATTGCTGAAATTGATTGTCCATTGCTCTTGATGTGGAGAACTTGGCGAAGAAGAAGATGCTCCTTGATCGATGTCTTGATTGTCGAAAAGAAATCAAAAACCCTTTTTTTTTTTCTCACAAATCACTCTTCTCTTTCTACCTCTCTCCTCTCTTTTCTCTCTTTTTTTCTATTTCTCTCTCTCTTCTCCTTTTTCTCTCTCTTCCTCTTTTCTTTCTCTTTCTTTCTCTTCTCTCTCTTTTTCTCTCTTCTCTCTTTTTTTTCATGGCAACAACAGGCTTTTTATAGATCAAGAGATTGATTTCCCTCAAAATCCATCAAAAATTAGGTTTAAGACTCCTAAAACAACTCAAATTAAGATCTGGGATAATTCTGCCGTTAGATGTTGATCAAACGGTCCAAAAACCACTCAAAAATCCCTTAAAATAACCCAGATCAAGTCAGATTTCATGCATCAACCGTTGGATCAACCATTGGATTGAATCTGGGCCATCCGATCGCACGTAGAAAGAAGGCCTTCTGATCTTTAGTTTAACCATCGGGATGAATCTCAAGCCGTTGGATCTCGATCGGGAGCTGCGGATGCCATCCATCAGCATGCCTTCGCTTTCGGCCGTTCGATCAAGTTTCAAGTGAAAACCGCCCGTTGGATCAGCCAAAATTCCAAATTGCCCTTCATCCGTGGACCATGCGCGAGCCCGGTGTTGCATGGACCGGCCGCGTTCTTCAGCCAATCAGAGTGCTTTTTCTGATGTGAAATTGCCCGAAATACCCTCCAGATGGTCCACCGTGAGCCGCAAAAAATGCTGACATCATCCTGACGTCAGCGTTGCATCGGTGGGTTGGTCTGCTGTTTGCGGTCGAACTGGGCCGAACGTCTGCTGAGCCAATTTTTCTGAACCGTTTGAACCGAACCAATTTTTTTTTTTTTTTTGAAATTCAATTTTGGGCTCGTTTGAAGTCCATTTTGCCTGAAATTTATTTCATCTGAACCAAAAAAATAAGATCTTCACATTGGTGGCCTTCTTTCCTACATAAGATTAATAAAAGTATTCAATTTTTAAAGAAATAATTAATTTATTTTATAATTTAATACTTTTATTAGTATATTTTTTTATCACACTTATCAACTTAGTCCCTTAGTAGCAATGTTTTATTTAATACCATGTTTCAATAAGATTATCCATCACAAAGATAAAATCTAGGATTAAAGGTCAAAAAGTTTAGAAAATACTGCTAACTAAGCATTGAGCTTCAGAAGCAAATTTTTCAGTCAATATAATTAAAAACTTTCTTAGAGTACATCAAAGATCTATAGCACTTGTGTTCGTGATGACTAACTTTAGCATTTCAGTATTAAATTAAAAAAATAAAAGTATCTTCTCTCTTATCACCTATTTTGGTCAATTTTCTATACATTCTCAATTTTATACTCATGAATTAAGGTAGCTTTCACACTGCCTTTCTTTCTTTTTTTTTTTTTTTTTTTTTTTAACTATGCTGAGCATCCTGGCCTTTCTTCACCATTTTACATGAATTTTCACACTTGACCTAGGTGCAGAGACCCAGTTACTAGGCTTTGGGCAATCCACATATACTCTGTCTTTTGCACTTTATTTATAGGCAGGTAGCTCTTTCCTTAAATTCAAGTTTCTTTGATTAGAATGTATATTAATTACCAATTTTCAGTGATAATTGAATCCTCAGTTGGCCTTATAATCAATACCTACTTTGCCTTGTTAGTGTGCATGTGCAATTAAGAAGTGCTAATATAATCTTTTAATGACCTAAGTAGGCTGCTAAAAGTTGACCAACTAATCTACTTCTTTAACTCATTACATTCATTAGCAAATAATTCTATCTTTTATCACTTATCCAGTCTATCTTGCTCAAGATTTTCTTCTTGACACATGATTTTTTTTTTTTTAACTTATTCTACATTGTCTTAAAGGAGAAAGAAAAATAAAGGATGCAATAAAGGATAGGAAGGAATACACCTGATTTTGGTTCAGTCTGGTTCTTTGGAGCTTTGAAATTTTGCTTGAGCTCTCATTGATTTTTTCTGCAAAATTAAAAATACACACCAAAGCAGTAAAAGAGCAACCAATAAATTACTGAAAAATAAAAGAAAAAAAAATGATCAAAACTAAAAAGAAAAGAAATAACCTATCTAGTAGTTCTGATTTATAGTCTTCAGCTTGACTTTCTTTGAGTTCTAAAGTGGATCAATCCTGGTGCCACTTCAATTGGAATACTTTCATGTTTGATTCGAGTCCTCTTTCAATTTGACATTGCTCGCTTTTATAGTCTCAAACCTATTTTCTACAGAATTCTCATATAATGGATTGTCAATAATATCAATTAGAAAATAAGTTTGATTATCATCAGAATGTTTAGTATCTTTGAAAATATTAAAAGTAACTTATTCATCTTGGACTCTAAGAATTAATTTTTCTTGTTGAACATCTATTAAAGCTCCTCCAGTAGCTAAAAAGGGTCTTCCTAAAATAAGGGGTACATCATAATCTTCTTTCATATCAAGAACAATAAAATCAATAGGAAAAAATAAACTTGTTTACCTTTACCAAGACATCCTCCACTATACCTCTTGGATATTTGATGGATCTGTCGGCTAATTGAAGAGTAATAGTGGTAGGCTTTGGTTCTCCTAGACCCAGCTTCCTAAAAATAGAAAAAGGCATGAGATTAATGCTTGCTCCTAAATCACATAAAACTTTATCAAAACTACAATCACCAATAATGCAGGGGATAGTAAAACTCCCTGGATCTTTTAAGCTTCTATGGTAATTTATTTTGAAGTATTGCTGAGCATTCTTCATTCAAATTTATTCTCTCATGCTCCTTCAGCTTTTTCTTATTTGTTAAGATTTCTTTGAGAAACTTGGCATACCTGGGCATTTGAGTAATAGCATCTACAAAAGGAATATTAATATGTAAATTCTTTAAAATTTTGAAAAAGTTAGAAAATTCCTTATCTGGATGCTGTATTTGTCTCTCTGGGAATGGTAGTGGCGGCACATAGGGCTTCACATTTGGATCAGCAAACCGTATACCTGGAGACCATCCATCTGCTGGTTGTTTTGGTGACTGACGAATTTTAGTTGATGGTTTCTTATTTGTAGTTGGCTCTTCAGTCTCTCATTCTTCTGATGTGGCTCCTCCAGCTTTGTACCACTTCTTAGGGTGATAGCATTGACTTGCTCCCTTGGATTTGTCTCCGTATTGCTTGGGCAAGGATCCTTGAGGTCTCTCGGAGATTATCTTAGCCATTTGACCTATTTGCATCTCCAAGTTTCGAATTGCTGCTGTTTGGTCCTGCCTAAGTTTGGCTTCCAAATTTTTTATAGTTGCTTCTTGGTTTTGCATAAATTTGACCATCAGCTCTTCCATGTTGGACTTCTTTTCAGGTACTTGGAATCCCTGGGGTGGCTGTTGTGCTGCATTTTGATTGCTCCATGAGAAATTTGGGTGCTGCCTCCACCCTTGATTGTATGTGTTGGAGTAGGGATTGTTTTATTGCGGCCTGAAAAAATTATCAATATAATTAGCTGTATCAGTTATTTTAGCAAAAGGATTACCTGTCTGGCAATTGCTCGTATCATGTCCTCCTCCACACAGGTCATAAGTAATGCTCTGAATATGCATAGCTATTCCTTTTAAGTTGTTGACTTCGGCTCTAAGGGCTGCAATTTCAGCTAGTAAGGTTGGCACGCAATCTACTCCCTGCACAGCTGCTAGTCTTTTTGGCATCATACGTTCTATCTGCCATTGATAGCTATTTGATGCCATCTCATCGATCAGATCGAAAGCTTCTTCCTCCATTTTTTGATTAATGGTTCCTCCTGCTGCTGCATCAATCATAGAACGATTAGTAGGAGATAAACCATTATAGAAAGTTTGTACCTGAAGCCATACGGGTAGTTGATGATGTGGACATCTCCTCAGCAATTTCTTGAAATGCTCCCAAGCCTCATATAGTGTCTCCATGTCCATCTGCATAAAAGAAGTGATATCGTTGCGCATCTTAGCAGTCTTGGAAGGTGGAAAGTACTTGGCTAAGAATTTTTGGGCTAGGACATCCCAAGTTGTGATAGAACCTGCAGGAAGAGAATGAAGCCAACTCTTAGCTTTGTCCCATAAAGAGAAAGGAAATAACCTTAATCTAATAGCATCATCCGACACCCCATTAATTTTAAAAGTATCACAAAGTTCAAAGAAAATTAGAAATATGGGCATTCGGATCATCATGCACGTGTCCACTGAATTGGACAGTTGATTGAATCATCTAGATTATCGTCGATTTTATTTCGAAGTTGTTTGCTCGTACAGATAGTCTCCTGATGCTCGAAGCTGCATCATCTATAGATGGTGTGATATAATCATTTAATGGATGATGTACTGATCGAATAGCTTCATGCTGTCCTTCAGTCGCCATATCTAATCCTAGATTGATGTCATTAGGATCTTCAGCTGCCATGTTTCTTTCTTGTTGTAGTCTTCTAATGGTCCTTTCAATTTCTGGATCTAAAGGTAGTAAGTTATTATGTCCAGTACGTGTCATGCACTAAATTTTTTTTTAAAAAAAAAATAAAAAATAAAAATAAATTTCTAAAGTAAAGCTAAGATCAAAATTTTAATATTGTTTTAGACATAATCCCCGGCAATGGCGCCGGAGATGATCACCCATGCAAAGTAGCTGGAATTGGCTCTATCATGGTGAGGATGTATGACGGGATCATTCGTACATTATCAAATATCAGGCATGTACTGGAGTTAAAAAAGAATTTAATTTCTTTGGGCTACTTGGAGGAATAGGATTATGCTTTTAGTCGTCAGGCTGGGAGTGGATGTCTGAAAATTTTCAAGAAAGCTTTGGTAGTGATAAGTGGTAGAAGACTGACCAACAATCTTTATAGCATGGAAAGCTCAGTGATAAATGATAGTGCAGAGGTGCTAGCAGCAACACAAGAGGAGTAGATTTTATATCGACTGTGGCACTATCGGATGGGTCATATGAGTGACCATGGGCTTACAGAATTAAGCAAATGAGGTATGATCCCAATCCTGAAGAAGAAGGGTACAGATTTTTATGAGCCATATATATTTGACAAACAGCATAGGATGAAGTTTGCTAGAAGTACCAAGCACAGCGAGGGAGTGTTGGATTTAGTGCACTCGAATGTGTGGAGACCAGCTCCTGTATCAGCTAGAGATGGAGCAAAATACTTTATTATTTTCATTGATTATTTCTCAAGAAAGGTGTGGGTTTATCTAATCAGAGAAAAATTAGAGGTATTTGCTCGGTTCAGAGCTTAGAGAGTTAAAGTAGAGGAGTCAGAAAGATATGTAAAGTATCTGAAGTCGAACAATAGAGGGAAGTATACTAGCCTAGAGTTCAGGAGGTACTATGAGAAAAATGGCATCAAACACCATTATACGGTGAGGATGACTCCCCAGCAAAATGGTGTCATGGAGAAAATGAACCGAACACTAACTGAGAAGGCATGGAGTTTGAGGCTGCAACATCACTCTCAAAGTTCTTTTGGGGTGATGCTCTAACTTTTTCTTATTTTATTGTGAATAGGTCCCCTCATTATAAGTTGAATGGAGGCATTCTAGAAGAGGTCTGGAGTTAAAAAAAGGTGGAGCTTGGCTACCTGAAAGTCTTCGGTTGCACATCTTATGCACATGTGGAGGCAACCGAGAAGAGCAAATTGGATCCAAAATCTCAAAAGATGACATTCATAGGGTATCCACAAGGAGTCAAGGAGTACCTACTATGAGACTCTTAGGCACAAAAGTCAGTGATCAGCAAGGACATTATCTTTGATGAGAAGAGCATCTTGAGGAGGTCTGGAATAGATGGAACTGGAAAAACCAAGGTGAACAGCGGTGGCCAGTTAGAGAATGAGGGCATGCAGGTTACATCTACTTATAGGAGTGTTCCTGTTGGGGTGGAGCTGGGTAGAAAAGTATTATCTCAGATTGAAAATCAGCATGAAGGGCCAGCAGTTCAGATAGATATGCAGGAGCTGCCACAAACATCAGGCAGAGATGTGCTAGTGGATGTGGCTTTGCATAAGCCCCAGCATACTATTAGGAGACCGATCGGATATGGCATTGATGAGGTTATCTCCTATGCACTCATCAATGCTAATGGAGATCCAGAGAATTATGCAAAGGCCATGGAGAGTGAGGATTATGATTCATGGATGCAGGCCATGATGGAGGAAATGGAATCACTTGAGAAGAATCAGACATGATAGCTGGTGGATCTTCCAGAGGGTGCTTGACCTATTGGCTCAAAGTGGGTGTTCACAAAGAAAGAAGCACCTTCAGAACAAGGTGGAGTCAGATTCAAAGCAAGGCTGGTAGCGAAGGGATACTCATAAAGGGAAAGGATTGACTACACAGAAATTTTCTCTTCTGTGATGCATCATATATCTATTCGAGTTTTAGTGTTACTGGTGGAACAGCATAACATGGAATTGGAACAAATGGACGTGAAGACGGCCTTCCTTCATGGGACTTTGGAGGAAAGAATCTACATGAAGCAGCCAGATGATTTTATGGAGATTGGAGAGAAAGAAAAGGTGTATTTACTCAGGAAGTCTTTGTATGGCTTGAAACAATCCCTTCATAAGTGGTATCGAAGGTTTGATAGTTTTGTCTTGAGCTTGGATTTCAGTAGATGTGAATATGATTATTATGTCTACGTCAAGAATGTAGCTAAGGAGGATGCCCTGTACCTATTATTGTATGTAGATGATATGCTCAAAACCAGTAGAAGCATAGCCAGTAGAAGCATAGATGCTATGAAAAGGTTGAAAAGGGCATTATCATCTAAATTTAAGATGAAAGATTTGGATCCAGCTGAGAAATTTTTGAAATGGAGATTTGCAGAGATAGGTGCAAAGGAGTGCTCCATTTGTCATAAGAAAAGTATATCCAGAAGATTCTAGAGAGGTTTGGGATGGAGAAAGCCAAACCTGTAGAGACGCCATTGCCAAGCCATATGTCTCTCTTCAAGTTACATAGCCCCTAGTCAGAAGAGGAGAGAAGGTATATGAAACGAGTTTCTTATGCAAATGCTGTAGACAGTGTGATGTACACTATGGTATACTGTAGATCAGATATAGCACATGTTGTGAGCACGGTTAGTAGATACATGGCTAACCCTGGGAAGGAATATTGGAAAGCATTGAAATAGATATTAAGATATCTGCATGGAACAAGGGATTATGGTTTGGTATTTGGTGGGCAGTCGAAAGGATTTGGAGAACAATCTATGAAGATGTGTGAAGGTTCAGATCCTCTGAAAGGGTTTATTAATGCAAATTATGCTGGTAATCTTGATACAAGGAGGTCTACTGCTGGATACCTCTTCTGCGTATATGGTGGATCGGTGTCTTAGAGATCAACCCCTCAGTCAATCATGGCCTTGTCTACTATAGAGGCTGAGTACATTGGGATAATAGAGGCTGCAAAGAAAGCCTTTTGGCTTAGGAGGCTGATCGATGAGTTGGGGGTGGAGTAGAGCAAGGTTACATTATTCAGTGATAGTCAGAGTGCTCTGTTGTTGGCACAAAACCCAATCTATCATGCGTGCACAAAGCATATAGACGTGAGGTACCACAGGATCAAAGAGCTGATAGAGGAAGGTGAAGTGGAATTGATGAAGGTCCATACTAAAGAGAATCAGTCTGTGCACTCATGAAGGTACTCCCTAGAGACAGCTTTTAGAGATGTGTGGCACGGTTGGATCTTTTGAGAAGAGATGAGTTCACAAGGACTTGGAAGCACCAAGGTGAAGAATGTGAGCTCAAAAGTGGCACTCCCAAGTCTTGAAAATATGAGAAGATAAATCATGAGAAGATGGGAGCGAGCCAGAAGAAGAATCAGTCTCAATAGTAAAGTTCAAAAATAGGACCGACTTACTCTGAGACTAAGCCAGCTCAGTTGGAAACTAGGTCGGCTCAGTCCAGGATTGGGTCGACCAGATCTCAGAGAAAAATTCAGATAGAGAGCAGTATTTTTGGGCTATTGACATGGTACACAACTGGGTCGGCTCAGTGTTGGCTCAGTCTGGGACTGAGCCGACCCATTCGCAAGTTAGCCGACTCAGTTTGAAACTGGGCCGGCTCAATTTTTGTGGGTTATTATTTTGTGTATATGGATTGTTTAGATTTGGAGAGTTTTTCTATGAGCTTGAACTTGACCCTTTGTAAAGTATATAAACTGAAAATAGGTCAAGATTGTAAGAGTGCTAAAATATACTGAATAAAATACTTTTCTTTTGAAAATCTCTTCTCTTCTTCTCTATTCTTTGATTTATTTGATTGTACTTTCGTAGAGATCTTTAAGAAGTACTTTCTTGTTGCTTGGCTAATCACTGGTGGCCATGCCGATCCGTATGGGAAGAGCGCATATTCCCAACAATGTTGTGGACGATAATTTTTTTTCTCCTTCTTCTCGATGACCTCACACTGCTCGGGTGGTGTGGTGGCGTCATCCTCTCAGGGTGAGATCAGAGTTGATGCAGCTACATCGGACTTGGAGAATGGAGCTGCCGGGGTGGCTTATCAGTGCGAGCATTCTTCGATGTTTCTCCTGTAGAACTGCCCTTTCTCTTGAGGGACTTGATCCCCATAGTCAGGCAATTCCGCTCCTTAGGAGTCATCTCTGTAGAAGAAGAAATCAGAGTCAGAAAAAGAAATGAGATCATGCACAATTGGTAGGCCACGAAGGACTACCTACCGGATTGAGAGGACCGAGACCGAAGTTGAACAAGGTCTGATCCTCCAGGAGCTTGGAGCTCGGAGGGGCTTAGAAGTTCTTAAGCTTGTCGGCCAAATCCCGACCCTCTTTCTCAAGCCCAGGAGCTCCACGAACTGAGTCCCTTATTTTCCCCCACAAAGGAAGTCCTAGTTCTAAGGAAGAATAGAAAATGAAAAAGAATTTCTCCTTCCAGTTATGAATGGAAGAGGGAGCACCCTTGAGCAATCGCTTCTTGTCGAACTGGAAAGACACATACCACTAGTTTTTAGCGGTCGGTTGGCATTTGAAAGTGAAGAAATTATGGAACAGGGAGATGGAAGGTCAGACATCTGCCATGACGCACAAGGAGAGAAATCCTATGATAAATCTAAAGGAGTTTGGTGCCATGGCGACGAAGAAAATGTTTAAAAATCTGAATAATTTAGCTACAAAAGAAGGTATCGGCAGCCGAAGTCCCACCCGAAGGGTTTTGACGTACAAGCAAGTTCGATCAAGAGGAGGAAAGCTAGCTCGATCGCTAGGGCCAGGGAGTTCAAGTTCGCAGTTGGAGAAAATTTCAAACTGGATCCTAATCAATGAAAGGTCTTCAGGCCGAAGTTTGCATGGAATAGTATCAGGGACAAAGAATGGCCGAGGTACTTCTATAGGCTCAGGGTCCAAATGAGAAAAGTCCATTAGAGCCAAACGAGCCGAACTCCTAGAATCGATTGACTAGGACTTTTCGAAGGACATGAGGATCAAACTAAAGCAGAGAAAATCCTTGAAAAATTAAAAAAAAGAATGAAAATGAAAATGAAATATGAAACTCTTTCGAAGAAACTGAGTGGGTAGAGATGACAAAAGATACGGATAATCAAAGGAAAAGGTTTAGAGATAGATCTAAATCGACTGGGGAGAGTGAAAAGATGGCAAGCTTGATGGAAAGTAGAGAATCCCCAAGAATCGAAGGAGTCGATGGAAGATGCCAGAGCCCTGAAGCAAGAAGGAAGAAGGAAGGAAAAGAGAGGAGACCTGAGCGAGATGAAACCCTCAAGGAAGAAGAAGACCTTAAATAACCACGAGAGTTCAAGATGGTTATGAGTGTAGGACTCTACCGATCAACCTCGGGTTGATGCGCATCCCACTCATCATAGCGATAGAATGGCGACAGGCAGAACCTCTACTATGTCATACCCAGGGTAGCGCTTCGGTGGGAATTCCAAGAATTTATCTTTTCGGATCACCTCGTATTTAAAATGTTTCAGCACCAGCACGGGAATAGAAAAGGAACTTCGGCACTCATAATTCTTTGCTCCCTTCATTCAAACTTTGAACTTGTGAGTAGGGAGACTTCTATTGGGTGTAAACCCCTTTCCTACCAAAGTTCAATGGGAGGCTGAGCCTTCAGGTGACTTCATCCGGCGAAGGCAGCCACGCCTGATTCTGGCCGATTAAGAATTTACGCTTAGGCGTCGAAATTGCAGACCTCCAATTTGAATTTATCGGCCGATCTTCTTCGCTCAGATTTCTAGCTCCCTCGGGTGTCCCCAGAACCTACAGGGCATTGTAGATTTCACTCGGACGAACTTGAACTATGATGACAGCCCCTAGGTAGTTGAGTAACAGATCTAATTGTGGCTTGGTTTGGCTGACCTTAGTGCTCTTTGAATCTCTCCCCAACAGAAAGCTATCCAAGCTATTTGATATTGGACCAACATCGGATCAATGGAACTCCCCTCCAGACGAACTCCCATAATATACTAAGAGTAGCAGACCTTGAGATTCCTACGTCAAGAACTCTGAACGTGCAGGCAAAAGGACCTCGTCTCCTTTATATCAGCCTCCAGACGGACTTGAAGGCAGTCGAGCTTTGAAGGAATAAATAAACAGACCCTCTCCAAACAAATCCCCTTCTGCTCCTTCTAGGCAAATTTTTCCTAGCCGACGTCCTCCCTGTTGATCTCCTCCCTTACGCCAGCTATTTTCTTTCTCATCAACCCCCATCCATCCGAACTTCTTACATCAGCTAGGAGGGAATCCATTGATATGTATTTGTTTCTTCAGTGGACCTCCTTCCAAGATTCTTCAATAGGATTATTTTTAGAGTTGTTCTCCTTCAGCTCGGCTTCTCCTTCCAGCAGAACTACTCTCGGATTCTTCTCTAGTGGACTTTCTTTAAGATTTCTTCAGTCATAGAGCTTTCGAATTCCTTCTGGCCGAACTTCCTATAGTCGCTCAGAAGGGTCTCCTCGCCTATGCAAATTCGGTTCTATACACAGCATGGACCAACTCGCACACAAACTACCTTAGGGGAGTCTAAATTCCTTCGGAGCTGATATAACTCAAAGTTCTTCACCGACCGATGTCTACTCGTCGGAACTTCAACTATTAAATTCTAATGAACTGGCATGTCACGACAACAGATACTATCCTCTATAACAAACTCCACATGGCCCTGGGTGGCCCACTATCAGATGGTTATGGCTGTCGCTCTTAGTTTGTTACAGGCTCCGCCTATAAAAGGGACCCTCCAGATACGTTTCTCACTAGAGCTCTCTTCTTCTTCCCCAAACTTGGCTACTTTCTTTCTTGAGCACTCCATTTTTATTGGCCAAAAAGTTGACTTGATTGTCGGAGGGTCCTACCGGAGCCACCACCCCCACTCCGATCAGGACTTGCCTTGTAGGTTTCTAGCGGCGACCTCATCTTCTCTAACTTCAACTCAGTTCCGGCATCAACCAGATTATGCACCAACATCGGACATAAAACCCATATCTATTTATCCCTGGACCTGGAGTTCTCCATTACCAAAAACTAGAAACATATTCTTAGTCCTTCTCAAGTACTTAAGGATACATTTCACAGAAGTTCAGTGCTCTTCGCCAAGAGTCGACTAATACCTACTCATGACACTCACAGCATGGGTGATATGAAGTCGTGTACATAGCATGGCATACATAAGACTCCCTATTGCCGAAGCATAAGGGATCTTACTCATGCATTCAATCTCCTCAGGTGTGCTAGGGCACATCTTCTTAGAGAGATGAATGCTACGTCTAAAGGATACCAATCCCCTCTTGGCGTTTTTCATGCTGAACCTCTTCGGCACCTTCTTTATGTACATCTTCTGTGAAAGACCCAGCATCCTATTCGGTCTATCCCTATAGATCTTAAATTTTAGAATAAAGAATGCCTCTCCTAGATCATTCAAAGAAAACTCGTTAGACAATCATATTTTGACTGTAGTCAATATGAAAATATTATTTTCAATTCGGAGGATGTCATCCACGTACAGTATGAGGAAGATAACAGCGCTCCCACTGATCTTTTTGAAAACACAAGGCTTCTACTCATTTTTGTTGAATCCAAATAATTTGATTACATCATTGAAATAAGCATTTCAGCTCTGAGATGCTTGCTTAAGTTTATATATGGATCTTTGCAACTTGCATATCTTGTGATCATCATCACTGGATGTGAAATATAGCGATTGTTCCATATAGATATCTTCCTTAAGATATCCATTTAAGAATACTAGTTTCACATCCATCTATCATATTTCGTAATTGAAATAGGCTGCAATAGCAAGCAATGTATGGATGGATTTGAGCATGGCTACTAGCAAAAAAGTATCCTGATAGCCAATGCCTTCGTGCTGATTATACCATTTCACTACGAGCCTTGCTTTGAATGTCTCTACATTTCATTGGCACATATCTTTCTCTTGAAGATCTATTTACAACCAATAGGTACAATACCTTCAGATGGATCTACCAAGGTCCCAACTTGGTTCGAACTCATTGAGTCAATCTCTGACTTTATTACCTTTAACCATTTCTCGAAGTCCATATCTGATATCATCTCATCATAGATTTTGCGATCATCACCCTAAACTCCATTTTCTGTAAGGAACATTTCCTCTATGTCCTCTAAGATAGTACGTAAGTTTCTTTTAGGAGGATGGAAAATTCTACTTAATCTATGACTTGGAGGAGGTAGTGTTTGGGTTATGTTAGGGGTAAACCCTGCTCCCACCGAAGTTAGGTCTAATGCTTAGCCAAGTATAATTTGTAATCATAGAATAGCTTCAATCGCCACTTCTTCATCAGTAGAACTCCTTCCAGACTTTTCTATCAATCGAACTCCTCCCAGACTTCTCCTGCAGTCAGACTTCTCCATCAATCGAACTCCTTCCAAACTTCTCTTACAGCCAGACTTCTCTATCAGTCAAACTTCTCCTAGACTTCTCCTTTAGCCAGACTTCTCCATCAATCGGACTTCTTTCGGACTTTTTCTTCAGTCGAACTCCTTCTAGACTTCTCCTTCAGTTGGACTTCTCTATCAGTCAGACTCCTTCCGAACTTCTCCATCAGTCGAACTTCATCCGAATTCCTCCAGCAGATTACTTTTAGATTTCAGCTAGCATTCCTCCCGGATGATCTCCTCTATTCATATTCTCTCTAGGTGATTTCTTTCAATCAAACCCCTTTTAATCTATAGCTCTCTACATGGCATGAATCAACTTACTCATAAATAACTTAGAGGAGTCCGAACTCCTCTAGAATTGATATATGTTAAAGCTCTTCACCAACCAATGCCTGCTTCCTCTAAACTTCGACTATTAAATCCCAATAAATAGGCACGTCATGATAACGGACACTACTCTCCGTAACAAACTACACGTGGCCCCGAGCGGCCCACTATTCGATAGTTACGGCTGTCACTTTCAAGTTTGTTACAGGCTCCGTCTATAAAAAGGATCCTTCAGATACATTTTCTCTAAGCTCTCTTCTTTTTTCTAAAACTCTACTAAATTATTTCCTAAATACTCCATTTCTATCGGTCAGAAGAGCTAACATGATCATCGGAGGGTCCTATCGGAGCCACCACCACCGATTTTGGATGGAACTTTATTTTGCAGATCACCGACGGAGGCCTCTTCTTCCTTAACTCTAGCTTGATCTGGCGTCAACCAGATTCTGCATCAACAGGATTGGCGCTAAAGGAAGGATCCATTTGTAAATCCTTATTCTTAAAGGAGTGCTCAATCAATCCTATGGATCTTCTTCTTCAAGGTTCATCTCCATCCTCTCTCTCAATCCTAAGAAATGCCTCCAAAGAAGGCAACTACTCAGAGATCTACCATTTTTGCTATCAAATCTGAGCCAAATCCATCCATTCCCGCTCCATCATCGATGCATCAACCTTCTCCTCCACCAACGGCTATGGTAGATCTGGAGTAATTTAACCTACTGATGCAGTGGATTTAGGGCCTCACCGAAATGGTGCAGGCCATGTAGCAATCTCTGATGGTGATTCTGCTAGAAAATCCACCATCGGGATGTCAGAAATCGATCCCAAGGAGGCACACTTGGGCTAGCATACCCGTCGCCCTTGGGAAGAAAAAATAGAGAGCAGAAGATCCTTATTTAGATCATGATTCTTCTCTAGAAGAGACCTTCTCCATCTACAGTCAGAAGTCTTCCAAGATCTACGATCAAAATGATATCCTCGATTAAAAATTGCAAGAGATGGACCAACGGATTGAGAAACTCTGCCGCATTACCCCAGCTCACCATGATGACGTCTGCTCCGATCCCCCTTTCTCTTTCTGAATTATGCAAGAGCTCATTCCATCGAACTTCAAGCTTTCCTAATTTGAAAGTTATGATGAAACCTCTGATCCGGTCAATCATCTGAAGGCCTTCTAAAATATGATGCTGCTCCTTGGCGCACTAGATGCCATCTTATGTTGAGCTTTTCCATCTACCTTAAAGGGAGTAGCAAGAAATTGGTACTCAGTGTTGAAGTCAAGTACGATCTTCTTCTTTGACTAGATGAGCCATCAATTTATGACTCATTTTGTTAGCAGTCGGCATCCCCAGAGAGGTTTAAACTCCCTCATCAACATCAAGTAGAAGAAAAGAGAGTCCATCCGGACTTATGTCAATCACTTCAATGCTGCCACATTGGAAGTTCAGAATCTGGATCAGTCTGTTGTAATGGCCGCGCTGAAGGACAGCCTTCAGAAGAATGATTTACTATTCTCTTTGAAGAAGAAGTACCCCAGAGACTTTCCTGATCTACTAGCTGGGGCTGAAGGATATGTCCGAGCGGAAGAAGCCTTCAAAAATACAAGAAGTTGAACCTAACTAAATGCACTTTCGGTGTGACTTCAGAAAAATTCTTAGGATTCATGGTGTCAAGGCACGAGATTAAAGCAAATCCAAAGAAGATTCGAGCCATTCAAGAGATCATGGCTCCTAAATCCATCAAAGAAGTTCAATGCCTGACTGAAAAGATGGCAGTCCTAAACCACTTCATCTCAAGATCAGTCGAGCGATGCATGCCCTTTTTTCAAGTTCTCAAGCAACCAAATGACTTCTACTAGACCACCGAATGCCAGCAAGCCATTAAAGAGCTTAAGGACTATCTTTGCTCACCTCCCCTATTAGCCAAGCCCGAACCTGGAGAAGAACTATTTTTATACCTAACGGTCTCTCCAGTAGCTTTGGCAGCAGTCTTAGTTAAAGAAGAAGTAGAAATATAGTGGTCGATCTACTACATAAGCCGGGATCAGGTGTACCAAGTTAGAAAAACTAACTTATGCTCTATTGATTGTAGCCCGAAGACTCCAATCTTATTTTCAGGGTCACACCATAATCCTTCTTACTGATCAACCAATCAAGGCAGTTCTCCATCGAACAAATGCCTCTAAGAGAATAGCAAAATGGGCAATTAAGCTTATCGAATTTGACATTAACTACCAACCTCGACCGTCAGTCAAAGCCCAAATATTGGTAGATTTTTTAGTGGAATGCACCATTCTGGATGAAGCTAAGCTTGAACAGAATAAAACCAGCATTTCATGATTGCAGTCAAGCTCCTCTAAAGAAAGAGCTCATCTCCCTAAAGATTTTTGGGCCCTATATGTGGACGGCTCATCCAACGCTTCGAGTGCAGGTGCAGGGCTGATCTTGATTAACTCAGAGGGGATCATCGCCGAATATGCGCTGCACTTTGAATTTCTTGCAACTGATAATTGGGCCGAATATGAAGTGCTGATCGCTGGGTTAAAGATAGCTAAAGAGTTAGAAGCAGATCAGCTCCAGGTCTACAGTGATTTTCAATTGGTGGTCGAATAGATTACCGGTAGTTATGAAGCACAAAAGGAAAGCATAATGAAATATCTTGAGAAAGTGAAGAACTTGATTCTGGCCTTTAATAGTTTTAACATCCAATAGATTTCAAGGGCAAAAAATACCAGAGCTGACCTTCTCTCTAAACTGGCCACTTTAGCCCTGACCGAACTACCTAAGGAAGTATTCTTTGAAGTTCTGAAATATCCAAGTTTAGAGGAACTATAATCTATAATGCAGATCGACCATGAGTCGTGTTGGATTGATCCACTAGTCACCTATCTTAAAGATGGAGTTCTTCCTTATAATCTAAAAGAAGCTTGGAAACTCAGAAACCAAGCCTCTCGATATGTTCTATATGAAGGCAAGCTATATAAAAGATCATATTCTTTGTCGCTCTTGAGATGTCTCCGACCTTTAGAAGCTGATTTTGCATTATGGAAAGTACACGATGGAATCTATGAAAGTCATGTAGGGGTCAGATCTTTATCATAAAGACTATTTCGGTAGGATTACTATTGGTCGACCTTGTACCATGATTTTATGAAATATATCAAAAAATATGACCGCTGTCAAAGAAATACAAACATCGAAAGATAGCCAGCCTCCGAACATACACCCCTGAGCGCCCCATAGCCATTTGCACAATGGGGAATGGATAAACTCGGACCTTTTCCAATGATGTCCAGACAATAGAAGTTCCTCTTGATGGCAATGGACTATTTCATAAAGTGGGTTGAAGCAGAACGTCTGGCAAAAATAACTGAAGCGAAAGTGTAGGACTTCGTCTAAAAGTCAATTATTTGCAGATTCGACCTACCTCAAATCCTCATAACAGATAATGGGTAACAATTTGCTGGAGCGAGATTTGCCGAATTCTGTGAAGATCTAAATATCTCCCACCATTTTACATTAGTGGCTCATCTTGTACCATGATTCTATGAAATATATCAAAAAATATGATCGTTGTTAAAGAAATGCAAACATCGAAAGATAGCCAGCCTCCGAACTTACACCCCTGAGCGCCCCATGGCAATTTGCACAATGGGAAATGGATAAACTCGGACCTTTTCCAATGATGTCCGGATAATAGAAGTTCCACTTGGTGGCAATGGACTATTTCATAAAGTGGGTTGAAGCAGAACATCTGGCAAAAATAACTAAAGCGAAAGTGTAGGACTTCGTCTGAAAGTCGACTATTTGTAGATTTGGCCTACCTCGGATCCTCATAATAGATAATGGGCAATAATTTGCTGGAGCGAGATTTGCCAAATTCTGTGAAGATCTAAATATCTCCCACCATTTTACATCAGTGGCTCACCCATAGGCAAACAGAGAGGCTAAAGTAACTAATAGAACTCTGCTGCAAAGTATCAAAGTAAGGCTTGAGAGGGTAAAAAAAATTTGGATAGATGAACTCTATCATGTACTCAAGACTTACCGAACTATCCAAAATTTGCCAATAGGAGAAACTCCATTCGCTTTGACCTTCGAAACTGAAGCCATCATTCTGATAAAACTTAAACTCCCATCAACACAAGTCGTGGCATTCAATGAGCAGTGTAACTCACAGGACATAAGGGCTAATCTCGACTTGGTGGAAGAAAAATATGAAAAAGCTCAAGTTCGGATGGTAGCCTACAAGCAAAAAATAGCTCGCTACTACAACTCAAAAGTCAAAGGCAGAATATTCAAAGTGGGGGACTTGGTACATCGATGAGTACCTATTTCACAATCTCATAATCAAGAAAAGCTTGTTCCAAATTGGGAAGGTCTGTATGAAGTAGGGGAGGTCATCCGGCCCAAAAATTATCGTCTGAAGGAGCTCAGAGAAACAACATTCCCACGACCTTAGAATTCAAAAAATTTGAGAATGTACTATCAGTAATTTTTCTTCAATAAAACTTCTTCATTTCAATTTTATTATTTCTTGATGCAAAAACTATGTGATGATAGAAAAGAAGCAATCAAAAATGACCATGTTAGAAATAGGAGAAGAACCTCATCCTAACATAAGCAAGTCGAAGACCTCCAGTTATTTAAGATAGGAGGAAGGGAGAGGCCCATTCAATAGCCCATTTGTGCTTCTATTGCCATGATAGGGGCAAGAGGAGAATCTCATCCTAATATGAGCAAGTCAAAGGCCTCGTTAATTTAAGACGGAATGAGGAGAGAGGCTCATTCAATGGCCCATTTGTGTCCCTATAGTCTTGTTAAGAACAGAAGGAAAACCTCATCCTAACTTGAGCAAAGTTGAAGGCCTCGTTAATTTAAGATGCGATGAGGGGAGAGGCCCACTCAACGGCCCATTTGTGCCCCTACAGCCTTGTTAGGAATAGGAGGAAAATCTTATCCTAACTTGAGCAAAGTTGAAGACCTCGTTAATTTAAGATGGGATGAGAGGAGAGGCCCATTCAATGGCCTATTTGTGCCCCTATTGCCATGATAGGGATAGGAGGAGAAACCTCGCTCTAACATGAGCAAGTCGAAGATCTTCGATTATTTAAGATAGGAGGAGAGGAGAGGCTCATTCAACGGTCCATTTGTGCCCCTATTGCCATGATAGAGACAGAAGAAGAATCTCGTCCTAACATCAGCAAGTTGAAAATCTTTGATTATTTAAGATAGAAGAAGGAGAGAGGCCCATTCAATGGCCCATTTGTGCTCCTATTGCCATGATAGGGACAGGAGGAGAATTTCATCCTAACATGAGCAAGTCAAAGGCCTCATTAATTTAAGACGAGATGAGGAGAGAGGCCCATTCAACAGCCTATTTGTGTTCCTACAATCTTGTTAGGAATAGGAGGAGAACCTCATCCTAACTTGAGCAAAGTCGAAGGCCTTGTTAATTTAAGATGGGATGAGGGAAGAGGCCCACTCAACGGTCCATTTGTGCCCCTACAGTCTTGTTAGGAATAGGAGGAGAATCTTATCCTAACTTGAGCAAAGTTGAAGGCCTCATTAATTTAAGATGGGATAAGGGGAGAGGTCCCATTTATGCCCCTACTGCCATGTTAGGGATAGGAGGAGGACCTCGTCCTAATATAAGCAAACCAAAGACCTCCAGTTATTAAAAATAGGAGGAGAAGAGAAGACCTATCAATGGCCCTACCATGCCACTGCAGTCCTGTTAATAGAAGGAGAACCTCGTCCTAATATGAGCAAATCAAAGACCTCTGGTTGCTTGAGACAGGAGGAAAATCTCATCATGGCAAAAGTAAAAACCAACCTCATCAAGAATAAGTAAGGACTTCATCTTAATAAAAGGATCAAGAAAAACCAACTAAGCTGGAAATAGAAAGACAACATCATCCTAACATCGTCCTGATACAAATAAAGATCTCCAGTCATGAAAAGATAGGAGAAAAGCAACTTTTCGATGATTATTCCAACAAAAGACAAAATGAAGGAGAAAAGTGAAGAAATGAAATAAAAAAATAATTAAAGAAGGTGTTTCTTCATTAAAGTTAGAATTGTTACAAAATAAAGGTCAATAAGATTGGTTACAAAAGCGAGGAAAAGGCCAAAGCTCTAAGAAGGATCTGATCCCTCAGACTTTGGGCTATTGGCCATCACCAAAAATTCCTTTAAACTGACTATCTCTTCCTCAAGTTCTTTCTTTCTTAGTAGACTCTCCACATACATCCTATCGGCTCATCGATAATTATCTTCAGATTTTCTCAACTACCTCCTCAGAACCACCGACTCAGCCTCTGCATCCTTCATAGCTGACGCTCGTATACCATTTGGATCTTCAACTGTTGGAGTTTGGCTTTATCCTTCTCATATGCAAATGAAAGACCACGAAAGAATTCCCTCAGAAAAATAATCCACTCTGACTCTTTATCAGCATTGGCCTACTGATTATCATGTAATTACCTCCGAAGATGAGCCACCTCTTCATTCATCGATTTGAGTTCACTTTCAAGCCTACTCATTTTCTCCTTATAATTAGTCCTACACTTATCATGCTGAGCTTCGGCATCATGAAGCTACCTTTGGAGCTCAGAAAATTTTTTCGACTAGTCCTAATCGTATCTCGACTTATCAGAAGACCACGATGAACTCTCCTCTAATAATCGAATTGTCTCTTTCACTGAATCAAGTTCAACTTTGAGAGAGCTGATCTTTGTGGTCAATGCCCAGGACTTATCACTGGCACTTTTCTTAAACTCTGCTAACTCCTCAAAATTATCCTTCTTAATGTTGAAGCTCACGGAATCCTTCATGTATAATTTGCAAAGGCAAGTGACTTCAATCATCACCTCTGAAGCATTTTTCCTAGATCTTTGGAGTTCGTCTTCTATCTTTTTTAATTTTTTCCTCAGGTGATGAATTTTCCTCTTCAAACTCTTAATTATCAATTTTAAAGGAATTCCTTGGGGTAGTGACTCGACATCAGCGGGAGACTGCATCTAACATATGAAAGAAATTCTAAGCTATTGATAAAAAGAAGTCTTACTTTCATTGATAAAAGTTTTTCAAGTACAGGATGAAATAAAAAGAAAATACAATAACTAAAAGCTCCCAACCTCGAAAGGGAAAGCAGCAGGGGAACTCGGTGCTTCTGCAGTAGCTGCGGACTCAAGAGCAAGTTCGGCTAGTGGTTCAGAGGGTCCAGGCTCCTCAATAGTAGGTTCAAAAGGTTCTACAACTGCTCCGATAGGAGAAGGGTCGATTGTAATAGTGGATGGTTTGGCTTTCCCATCGGTATCCTCCTCTTCTTCCAAAAAACTCAGATCAAGCTTGGAAAATTTTTAGGCAACTCGGCCCTTGCAGAACTCAAAACCTTTATTGAACATCTGCTGGTTGAACTCGACATTCAGATTCCTCAGTATGGAAGAGGCCTTGAACTCTTCCACGGCTTGGATCATCGCCTCCGAGATTGACTTCGCCATCCGAGCTTCCAATTCAATGATTTTGATCTCAGCTTCTTTTTTTCTTTCCTCCACTAGAGCCAGTGCAGCCTTAAGTCCGACCGAGATGAACTCCTCCTTCCTGAGCACACCCTAGAGACTTTCGATTTTCGCCATCTTCTCCTCTGTAAGACACTCAACCTCGTCGATCTTTTCCTAAAGGCGACTGACCTCGGCTCGAAGATCCTCCTGGACCTTCTTTGCCTCTACCTCTAGATGATATGCCCTCTTGATGTGGGCAAGCATTTGGTGACCCGACTAAAATAAATGATTGATGTTAAAAAAAGAAAAAAAATAAAAGGAAGAAGAATGAGAGAAGAGAGAAGAAGAAAAAAGCATAAGATAAGAGAAGATGTTGGACAACGAAGCAATCACCTTAAGATGGATTTCGAGAGAACCCTAGACAAGCTAACGCAGTTCAAGGTGGGCCATGCGGTCCACCACCTCTAGCATGGCAAATTTATCAATTAAAGTTCGGATGATCTCTAGGTCAACAAAAGGATCCTCTCCTCGTTCATCACTATCATCATTCGGCTCACTAAAGTGAGGCTTATAGAGTGTCTTCGTGACAGTTTTCTTTTTATTCTTTTCTTTTCTCGTCTCTCCCTCGACAGGAAGCTTCGGAGCTTGATCTCCATTGAAAGGGCCTAGAGGCATAGAGGGCATGGAATCCGCATCAATAGTGCCGACCTCAGCAGTTGGAAGAACCTCAGCACTAGTGGCAATCTTGGAAGCAGCAGCAGTGACAATGAGGGCCACGAAGCTTGAAGCACTGACCTTCGCCCTCTTCAAACTACTACCTGGCACTTTTTCTTTCCTCTTTTGGGTGTAAAGCCCCTTTGCAAGCATCGCAGCAGCTTTAGTATCCATTTCTGCAATAAAGAAGGAATCATAATCAGTGATAGTACATAAATGTAAAATTGAGTGAATCCAAAACGTAAAAAATATACTGGCAGGATCAAGAAAACTCAAACCCAGGTTAACCAAGGTCTGTTCTTTTAGAAGATCAAAAAAAAGAGGAGCTCGGTACACTTTGAGTTTGTTGGAGGAATCAAGGTTGGCTTTATCTAAGCTAGGAGCTCGGTGGACTGACTCCCTAATATGACCCCAAGGAGGAAGATCTAATAGCAAGGTCAGATAGTGCACAAAAAAATACTTTTCCTTCTAGTTGTGAATAGAAGGAAAACCTTTCAATAACCCCTTCTTACCGAAATGGGGGGAGAAGTACCACCAGTCCTTCGTAGAAGGATGGTGCTTGAAAGTATAGAAGTTCCTAAAGAGTGAAATGGTCGGATGGACCTTGGCTAGATGATAGAGAAAAAGAAATCCTATCACAAATCTAAAAGAATTTGGTGCTACGAAGATAAGGAAGATGTTCAAAAATCGAAAAAGAGCAACTACAAAAGGAGGGAGCAGAAGTCGAAGTCTGGCATGCAGAGTTTCTAAATATAGGCAGAATCGGCTAGTCGAAGGAGAACTCACTCGATAACTCGATGTGGAAAGTTCAAGATTGTACTCCTGAGGGATCCCGTACTAAATCCTAATTAGGAAAAAATCATTCGAGGTCAGGATTCAAGGAATGGTATCCGACATGAAAGGTTGACGAGACATGTCTCTAGTGTGAACTACTGTAATAGAGATGGGGTCAAGGAAGGCTGGATCGGACGAACTCTAGGAATCAGCAGATTGGAAAGTTTTAGAGGACATCTGGATCAAACTAAATTCAAGAAAAATCCTTGAAAATTAAGAGGCAAAGAATGCGGAAAACTCCTTAAGAAAAATTGAGAGAATAAGAAGCGAAGGATGCTAGAATAATTAAAAAGAAGGATGGCAGAACTGACGTAGGTCGATCGAGAAGGACAAAGAGGCGATGAGCATGATGAAGACCAATCGAAAGAATGCCCGGAACCAGGAAGGATGGAGGAAGAAACCATAACTCTCAAGTGAAAGGAAGATGAAAGCTGCAGGAGGAAGGAACCAGGACTCTTGAAGGGAAGGAAGATGAGAATTAGGAAAGGAAGAAGGACTTAAATAGTAGAAAGTGGCCCGAAACAATCATGATTGTAGATCTCCCTTGGCTGTTCTTCATGCAATGCATGTCCCAAGCATCATGACAAAAGAATGGCGATAGGCAGTGCCTTTATGGCGCCGTGTCTCGAGCAGCGCTTTGATAGAAATTTTGAAAATTTGTCTCTTCGAGTCAGATTGCATTAAAGGAACTCTGATGCCAATATGGAAGATGACAAAATGCCTTGCTTTTTTTAATAATCGCAGAGTCCAGAAAAGAACTTTGCCAGTCGCCTTTTTACTCTCTTCAAATTCCGAACTCGAAAGTAGGGAGACTATTATTGGGGGTAAACCCCACTCCCATCGAAGTTTGGTCTAATGCTTAGCCAAGTATAATTTGTAATCATAGAAGAGCTTCAATCGCCACTTCTCTACTAGTCGAACTTCTTTCGGACTTCTCTATCAGTCGAACTCCTCTCAGACTTCTCCTATAGTCAGACTTTTTCATCAGTCGAACTCCTTTCGAACTTCTTCATCAGTCGAACTCCTCTTGGACTTCTTCTTCAGTCGGACTCTCCATCAGTCGGACTCCTTTTGGACTTCTCCTTCAACCGAACTCCTTTCGGACTTCTCCTTTAGCTAGACTTCTCCATTAGTCGGACTTCTTTCGGACTTCTTCATTAGTCGAACTCTATCCGAATTCCTTCAGTGAATTACTTTCAGATTTCAACTAGCATTCCTTCCGAATGATCCCCTCTAGTCGTATTTCCTCTAGGTGATTTCTTTCAGTCAAACCCTTTTTAATCTACAGCTCTCTACACGGCATGAATCAACTCACCCATAAACAACTTAGACGAGTCCAAACTCCTCTAAAATTGATATATGTCAAAGCTCTTCAAAAACCAATACTTGCTGAAAGGAATATGCCCTCAAGCCAATCAATTTTTTAGGCTATTCTTTATCTTCCAAACTCATGTAATGATATTTTTTAATAAACAAATAAAGGTATTTATTTCATCATATGCAGTGTCTTATTATTTATTTAAGATTATGATGAACCCTATAAATTAGAACTATGATTTTAGGATTATTATGAGATCATACCAGTGAGACCTAAAATCTTAAAATCTTAATTTAAATATTTCTAGTTGATGGGACATTGAGTTAGGGATCAATGATTTTTGACAAGACTAGCACAATCTTTGTATGCTCAATTGAGAGGGTGATTGATCTCACAATAACTTATGTATGACACTAATACAAGAATGTGGGTGCTCATTAGAGAATGAGTTCACTGAATTGATCCAAATTGAGAATTTCTAATGGAGTCTTATCTACATGTCAATAGATGGTTCTCATAGTGGAATTTGTGCATATAATCCTTTGATCTAAAACTATTATAGAATCTTATATATATAAATCCATATTTTGGTTCATACTCATTCATGACTCAGTTATGTACGGGATGATCTGGATATGATAGATTATATATATGAAGGTTGTGAGTAGGTTAACATGAAATCGATCACTCCTGGTAAGAGGAAATAGCATCCTACTGCTTCAAATAAATGATGATTCAAGAAGACTTTGATCAAAGCATGATGAAAATTAGAAATAGTTTCTAATGTTTCATTAAATGAATCATCATCATAAGATTGAAAGAAAAATGAATATGATATTGGGATTGACATATTTTCATACCCAGAGTCATATTCAGGATGCAGGGAGATCGAAGGATCTAGTTGTATGATAATTTTTACTGAAGGGTATTTTTGGTATTTCTATTAAAATTTTATATCTTTCAGGAAGTCATGATACGTTGCTAGATGTCAATCATGTCTTGTGGGTTTGATCAAATTAAAATTTTAATTTGATCATTAAATTAGAAAGTATTCTAAATTAAGTCAAATTGGGTTGGCTAATTTTGACCTAAATCGGTTTGGTTGAATTCTAATCAGATTAGGTCGAATCACACCCAGACTCACTGCTGGTTAGATGTGGAACCCAATGGATCATACACAAAGAGAATTGATTAAAGATCTAATTAGATTAGAACATGTTTGCAAGATGAACATGCTAGCATATGTAGCAAACCCTAGTACCTGGATTCGAATCAGCTTTCGATTTGGGCTAATTAAGGTCCAATTTGAGCCAAATAGGATTTGGTCTTGAATTGGATTAACCTAGACTAATTGGACTTCAGTTGGGGCACTACATACCTAAATCCTATGTGCCAGAGAGTCTCTCTCTTGTGCATGGAAAATCTTTCTTGTGCAAAGAATTTTTGGCGCATGGAATTAGTTGGCACCTACCTTCTTTGACTTTTCCCATTTGTTATGTCACATAAATTTTTTTTAAATAGTCATGGACATCAGATATGGGGCATAGAAGAGTCTTCTGTAGATGAAATACTCCATTATTATTTTGAGAAGGGACTCTTTATTGCCTAGGAATACTTGCCGCCCAAGACTCCTTGCCGCCCTCTCATCCTTGACGCCTCTTGGACCAAGTCAAAGTCCCTTGGGACTTTGACTATTCAAAGTTCATCTCCATGCCTTCTTGCTGAATGGGCATCCCATTAAGGGCCATTACATGGCCATCTAATCTGATCCAAGCCCTTGAATTATGGCACCATATACTTATGCATCGTGACTTTTCGTAGAAAAACTACGTAGAATTAGTCCGAAGAGTCCTTCTATTTTAAGGCACCTCTTGGACTAAGTCTACGTAATTTTAAATGATGCAAAATTTAGATGGGTGTGAGATCTGATGATGGGGTGTGAGATGTTGATATGGGAAGGGCGTGAGAAATTAAGATGGCACCCCTACGTACATTATAAATAGTGGTGCGCACCAAGAGTCCGAAGGAGTGAAAATTATCTTTCTTTTTTATAAGTATTTTCTATTGTCCATTTTTTTTTTGTTCCCTTCTCTTGTCCAGACCTTATCCTTATGAGGATAAAAGGTCATTTTAAGACAAAGAGATTAGGTAGAAAAATTAAGAAGATAAGAAAAAAGAAAGAGAGGTAAGGAGAGGCAAGGAAGGTGACATAAAGGCTAAGGAAGGTCTTACCCATTTAATTAAAGTTCTTATTATTAGAATTTTAATTATATAAATCAAAGGTGCTGGTGTCTTAATCAAGTCTTTGTGTGGATCAACGTTGGAGGGTGAACACGTGGGCACCTGGTGGAACCCCTGACGGACTGCTACCGATAATTAGGGATAATTTAGGGTTAAGCGATAAAAGGAATGTTCTAATACTTTCTTTTATATTACAAATGCATGTTATATGATTTAATTGCTAATAAGATGGTCCTAGGGTTCGGATTTGATTTGTATGATTTCATATTTTTACTTTAAAATCCATGCTTCTGCCCTGTACACCATTCCTATCAGTGGTATCAGAGCAAACCTTATTAGGTTAAATCATATAATGCTTTGCTTATAATATAATGGCACAAAAGAAAAGTATGATATTTTTTTTTTGTTTATTTGCATGTTATTTATATGATGAGATCATATTCTTTTATTTATCATAATGAGATTATGATGTATATATTATTCTATAAAGGTTGCCCTGATATAGTGAAAAATATTCACTATGTAATAATGGTTGTCCTAGAATAATTATACATGTTAATATATATGTATATAAATTTTATCATAATTGATGCTATTAGGCATTTAGTTTGATTTAAATCAGAATGTGCATCGAGACCTTTTAAATCCCTCTTTAAAAATTATATTAAGTTGTAGTGTAATTAATCTATAGCTGTATCAGTCGGGATGTCTAATTGATCAATCGGTGTCTAGGATAAATGGTTCATAATTGATAAAGAGAACATGGTTTTTTAATTGGTTCTGTTGTCTGACCTAGCCAATTTATTGATGTCTAAGGAAAGCAATGGGGGGACTCCCACTTCTCTCCCACTTACCTGGTCGATTCGATTAATTTAATTCTAGATTGAAATGCTTAGTATTATATTCACTACATTAAGGCCTTCCTTCATACTAGGTTCTTATTATGTCCAAAACCATATTAGTTTTATTGTGTAACCACAAGATCTATCATGGGGAATGATGTAATATTAATCTAGTGCATTGAGATGCTTACAGTATTTTGAATATATTGCTTTATTGTGTAACCACAAAAGTAGTTATTTTTTATTTTGACTGTATAGAAATGAAGGGTTCTATTTAAACTAAAACATTAAAGCTTGTTGTGCTAACACAAGGCTATTAATGTTTTAGAGGCAAAAGTTTTTTGAGAGTTGCATAAAATGCAATTAGAAAGAGTTTCATACCTTTGAACTTATAACAGGTTTGTTGTGCAACCACAAGATTTTTTATAAGGAATTAGGGTCTTATTCTTACTAAGAAAATCAATAAGAGGGTTATGATTTTTTGATTAAATAGTGGGAGACATAATTAAATTAAAGTCCTAATTAAAGTCCTAATACATAATTAA
This sequence comes from Cocos nucifera, assembly GCA_006176705.1. Classification (NCBI taxonomy): domain Eukaryota; kingdom Viridiplantae; phylum Streptophyta; class Magnoliopsida; order Arecales; family Arecaceae; genus Cocos; species Cocos nucifera. The sequence continues at coordinate 300,083 of QRFJ01000015.1, forward strand.
ATTAAAGTCCTAATTTAATTATGTTTGTCATCATGAGTTGTTTGCTTATATACTGTTCTTTATTATGTAGATTAAATGGCTTCTTCACTTTCATTGCGTTTAATTTTGGATTCAAATAAATTGATTGATCAAAATTATGTTGATTGATTGAGAAATCTAAAAATAATACTCAGTCAAGAAAAACTTTCCTATATTCTTGATGCCCCTGATCCTAAGCCATTAGAAAATGATGCCACAGATGAAGATAAGTCCATATACAAGATGTGGCAAAATGATTTTCTTACTGTCAAATGCATCATACTTGCCTCTATGAATAATGAATTACAGAGGCAGCATGATGGCATGGACACTCAATCCATATTGCTCAATCTAAAAGAGCTTTATGGAGAGCATAGTAGGACTGCTAGATATGAGATATCTAAGCAATTATTTCATGCAAGAATGATAGAAGGAACATCCATACAAAATCATATTTTGATGGTAATTGACCTAATCACTCGATTAAGTCAATTAGGTTTTGTTATGGATGGAGAGTTAAGTCAGAATTTGATCCTGCAATCACTCCCAGAATTATTTTCTCAGTTTATCATGAACTATCACATGAACAAACTGAATTCTTTCTTGCCTAAGCTGTTAAATATGCTCAAGATAGCAAAAAGCCATATCAAGAAGGATAAGGCTCCTCTTCTTCTTGTGGATGGGATCTCCAAAAAGAGGGCAGACAAAAAGGATTCAAAGAGAAGGTTGAACCCTAAAAGTGGTATAAATAAAAAGAAAAAGGAAAAGAAGGTCTTTGGACAGATGACCTATTTTCACTACGATAAAATAGGTCATTGAAAGAGGAATTGCAAAGCTTACCTTGCAACTGTGAAGTCTGGTGCAAATAATGCACCAAAAGATATGTATGAGATACATACTATATTATCATTAAATTCTTTTATTTCAAATTCTTGGGTATTAGATACTGGCTGTGGTTTTCATATCTACAAATCTTTGCAGGGGCTGCAAAAAATTAAGAGTTTGAAGAAAGATGACTTCAAGCTCTATGGTGCTGGAGGAGAGTCTATCTAAGTAGAAGCTGTAGGGACAAATATATTGAAGTTACCTTATGGAAAGATCTTAGAGCTTACAAATTATTATTATATGCCTAAGATCATTAGAAATATTATATCTATACCCTTGTTATTAAAATAAGGTTATAGTCTTAATGTAACGAGCGAAGGTTGCTCGATCAAATATTCTAATGAAAATATTTGTTTTGGCATATTTAGCAATGGTTTGTTGACTCTATGTTTGGATGATAATATATTTTATATTGATGAAAATAAAAAATGTAAGAGAGATGACATAAATAATACTTTACTTTGGCATTGTCGATTAGGTCATATTAGTGAGGCTAGGATTAACAAGTTATACAAAGAAAAGTTCTTTGATCCTTTTGATTATGAATCATTGGGAACTTGTGAATCATGCCTCATGGGTAAAATGACCAAGATTCTATTTAGTGGACATGGAGAAAGGACAAATGAGTTATTAGGACTTGTACATATGGTGTATGTGGTTCTATGATAACTCAAGCCAGAGGAGGATACTCTTATTTTATAACATTCACTGATGATTTATCTAGGTTTGGATACGTGTATTTTATGAAACATAAATCAGAAGCCTTTGATAAATTTAAAGAGTGTATGGTCGAAAAATAAACTGGATAATGTATAAAAATCCTTCGATCTGATTAGGGAGGAGAATACTTATCTAGTGAGTTTCTAGACTATCTTAAAGTTAAAGGAATTTTCTCTAAATGGATACCTCCTTATATACCATAATTAAATGGTGTAGCCAAAAGAAAAAATCATACCTTATTAGATATGGTATGGTCCATGACGTGCTTCACCAAATTATCTATTTTCTTTTGGGGTGATATCTTGGAGACTACAATTTATATCTTGAATAGAGTATCTTTTAAATCTATATCTAGTACTCCATATGACATATAGAGAAGTAAGAAATCTAATCTTAAGTATCTTAAGATATGGGGTTGTCCAGCATATGTCAAAAGAAATTTTAACATAAACTTGATGCTAGATCAAACAGATATCTATTTATAGGATATCCTAGAAATAGTATAGGATATTTATTCTACCATCCTACTGAATAAAAGATATTTGTAAGTAGGCATGCCACTTTATGGAAAAAAAATTTATCCTAGAATAGGATAGTGGTAGAAATATTGAACTTAGTGAAGTTTAAAAAAAATAAATAAAAATTTCTCAACCAAATAATCATATAAAAAAACCAGAACACAACTCCTATCCATAGGTCTAAAAAAGTACGAAATACATCTGTGAGGTATGGGTTCATTATTAAGAACAATGAAGCCCAAGTCATTGAGAATGACGAACCTCTGATCTATACGGAAGCAGTCAAAAGTAAGGACTCTTACAAATGGCTGGCTGCCATGCAATTCGAAATGGAATCCATGCACACCAACAAAGTATGGACTTTGGTGGATACACCAGAGGATATAAACCCTATTGGATGCAAATGAATTATTAAGAAAAAGATTAGAGCTAATGGTCAAATTGAAATCTATAAGGCTAGATTGGTGGCTAAGGATTTTAGGCAAAAATAGGGGATTGATTATGATGAAACATTTTCACCTATTTCCATGCTCAAATCTATTCGGATTATGCTTGCCATAGCAGCATACCACGACTATGAAATATGGCAAATGGATGTAAAGACTGCCTTCCTTAATGGTTTCCTTGAGGAGGAGGTCTATATGTCACAGCCAGATGGATTTGAGTCAAATGAGAGACCAAATCAGGTATGCAAGCTTAAGAGATCCATTTATGGATTAAAGCAAGCATCAAGGAGTTGGAACATCCATTTTGATGAAACAGTAAAAAAGTTTGGTTTTATCAAGAATGTGGATAAACCATATGTGTACAAAAAAACTAATGGGAGAACCATAGTCTTCTTGGTTCTTTATGTAGATGACATACTCCTCATTGGGAATGATATCCCAATGTTACAATCAGTTAAATTATGGCTATCAAATAAGTTTTCTATAAAAGATTTGGGAGAATCATCCTATATACTAGGAATAAAGATCTACAGAGATAGATCTAAGAGGATGCTAGGCTTGTCCCAATCTAGGTACATTGACTTAATACTAAAAAGATTTAGTATGGATGGGAGTAAAAGAGGTTACTTATCCATAAGTCAAGGCATACATCTCTCTAAAAAGATATCTCCAAAGACACCTAAAGAGAGAAATAGAATGAGTTCTATTCATTATGCTTTGGCTGTTGGATCAATAATGTATGCTCTGTTATGTACAAGGCCTGATGTTGCTTATGCTTTAGGCATTGCAAGTAGATTTCAAGCTGATCCAGGAGAGAATCATTGAAAAGCTGTAAAAAATATTCTTTAGTACTTGAGAAGGACTAAAGATATTTTTCTAGTATATGGTAGTTCTGATCTTAAATTAGAAGCATATTCTGACTCTAGTTTTCAATCAGATCCAGATGATAGCAAATCTATTTTAGGGTATGTCTTTACTCTGAATGGTGGAGCAGTAAGTTGGAAGAGTACTAAGTAGCCAACTATAGCTGACTCAGCTACTAAAGCAGAATACATAGCTGTAAGTGAAGCCATCAAGAAAGCTGTCTGGATGAAGAAGTTCATCACCGAATTAGGTATTATTCCTGAAATTAAGAATCCAGTACCACTTTACTGTGATAATACTAGAGCTGTTGCTCAACCAAAGGAACCAAAGTCTCATCATAAATCCAAACATATTCTAAGATGCTTCCATCTCGTTCGTGAAATTATTAAAAGACAAGATGTAGTCATAGAATGAGTTGACACGAAGAACAACATAGCAGACCCATTCACTAAGGCTTTACCACTGCAACTGTTTGATCGTCACCTTGATTGTATGTGATTAAAATATAAGGGTGATTGACTTTAGTGCAAGTGGAAAATTAAAAGGAATATGTCCTTAAGCTAATCAATTTTTTGGACTATTCTTTATCTTCCAAACTCATGTAATGATATTTTTTAATAAATAAATAAAAGTATTTATTTCGTCATATGCAATGTCTTATTATTTATTTAAGATTACGATGAACCCCATAAATTAGGGCTATGGTTTTAGGATTATGATGAGATCATACCAGTGAGACCTAAAATCTTAAAATCCTAATTTAATTATTCCTAGTCGATGGGACATTGAGTTAGGGATTAATGATTTTTGGTAAGACTAGCACATTCTTTGTATGCTCAATTGAGAGGATGATTGATCTCATAATAACTTGTGTATGACACTAATACAAGAATGTGGGTGCTCATTAGAGAATGAGTTTACTGAATTGATCCAAATCAAGAATATCTAATGGAGTTTTATCTATATGTCAATAGATGGTTCTCATAGTGAAATTTGTGCATGTAATTTTTGACTTGAAATTACCATAGAATCTTATATATATAAATCCATATTTTTATTCATACTCATTCATGACTCAGTTATATACGGGATGATCTGGATATGGTAGATTATATATATGAAGGTTGTGAGTAGGTTAATATGGAATCGATCACTCCTGGTAAGAGGAAATAGCATCCTACCTGCTTCAAACAAATGATGATTTAGGAAGACTTTGATCAAAGCATGATGAAAATTAGAAATGATTTCTAATATTTTATTAAATGAATTATCATCATAAGATTGAAAGAGAAATGAATATGATATTGGGATTGACATATTTCTATACCCAAAATCATATTCAGAATGCAGGGAGATCGAAGGATCTAGTTGCATGAGAATTTTCAATGAAGGATATTTTTGGTATTTCTATCAAAATTTTACATCTTTCGAAAAGTCATGATACATTGCTAGACATCAATCATGTCTTGTGGGTTTGATTAAATTAAAATTTTAATTTGATCATTAAATTAGAAAGTGCTATAAATTAAGTCAAATTGGGTTGGCTAGTTTTGACCTAAATTGGTTTGGTTGAGTTCTAACCAGATTAGGTCAAATCACACCCAAACTCATAGCTAGTTAGATGTGAAACCCAATGGGTCACACACAAAGAGAATTGATTAAGGATCTAATTAGATTAGACCATTTTTGCAAGATGAACATGCTAGCACATGTAGCAAACCCTAGCACCTGGATTCGAATTGGATTCGAATCGGCATCCGATTTAGGCTAATTAAGGTCTGATTTGAGCCAAATAGGATTTGGTCTTGAATTGGATTAACCTAGATTGATTGGGCTTCAGTTGGAGCACTACATACCTGAATCCCACATGCCAGAGAGTCTTTCTCTTGCATGTGGGAAGTCTTTCTTGCGCAAAGAATTTTTGGCGCATGGAATTAGTTGACGCCTACCTTCTTTGACTTTTTTCATTTGTTATGTTGCGTAAATTTTTTTTTAAATAGGCATAGACATCAGATATGGGGTATAGAAGAGTCCTTCTATAGATGAAATACTCTATTATTGTTTTGAGAAGGAACTCTTTGTCACCTAGGAATACTTGCCGCTCAAGACTCCTTGCCGCCCTCTCATCCTTGACGCCTCTTGGACCAAGTCCAAGTCCCTTGGGACTTCGACTATTCAAAGTTCATCTCCATGCCTTCTTGTTAAATGGGCATCCCATTAAGGGCCATTAGATGGCCATCTAATTTGATCCAAGCCCTTTAATTACGGCGCTATATACTTATGCATCGCGACTCTTCATAGAAAAACTACGTAGAATTAGTCCAAAGAGTCCTATTTTAAGGCACCTCTTGGACTAAGTCTACGTAATTTTAAATGGCAAAAAATTCAGATGGATGTGAGATATGATGATGGGGCATGAGATGTTGATATGGGAAGGGTGTGAGAAATTAAGATGGCACCCCTACGTACATTATAAATAGGGGTGCGCACCAAGAGTTCGAAGGAGTAAAAATTATCTTTCTTTCTTACAAGTATTTTCTATTATCCAATTTTTTTTTTCTTCCCTTCTCTTATCCAGACCATGTCCTTATAAGGATAAGAAATCATTTTAAGATAAAAAGATTAGGTAGAAAAATTAAGAAGATAAGGAAAAAGAAAGAAAGGTAAGGAGAGGCAAGGAAGGTGATATAAAGGCTAAGAAAGGTCTTGCCCATTTAATTAAAGTTCTTATTATTAGAATTTTAATTATATAAATCAGAGGTGCTGGTGTCTTGATCAAGACTCTGTATGGATCAGTATTGGAGAGTGAACACGTGGGCACCTGGTGGAACTCCTGACGGACTGCTGCCAGTAATTAGGGATAATTTAGGGTTAAGCAATAAGAGGTATGTTCTAATACTTTCTTTTATATTACAAATGAATGTTATATGATTTAATTGCTAATAAGATGGTCCTAGGGTTCGGGTTTGGTTTGTATGATTTCATATTTTTGCTTTGAAATCTATGCTTCCGCCCTATGTTAGATATATGTGTTAGATATATGTGCCCTAGAAGCCAGAATTGGCTGACACTTGTAATACACTTCTAGGGGCAAAATTGATTAATGAAATGGGTTATTTTCTATCACACATGTGTATTTAGTGTCTGTGATACATCCTTTGAGTTAATGGTAATGATAATTCATATTTTCAAGAGTTGAAAATTTAAGACATGAATAATCATTATTAACTCATAAACAGCTCCCGACCATAGGATCATCACGAGGATGGTGATTGATCCGGAAGGTTGGTGTACGATCGCTTCTCTTTAGTAGATGAGTCTTGAGTCTACGGTGTGGAGACACCGGAGCGAGAGTACAGGTACTCGTTAGAGAACGAGGGCACTGAGCGTGACCACCTCGAGTAGTCATTAGGGAGTCTACCTTCTCGTCAATGACTGACTCGATGCTGCAGTAGTGTGTCTGGTTCTTTGACCTGAGATGCATCGACAGTTCACCTTGAGGGTGTTATAGTTTGACTACACCATTACTCGGTCTCCTAGCCATATGGAACCCTGAGGTGTATGTTGGCTATGACATGTTCATTGTAGGAACTGGATTGCATCAAGATGGGATCTATCTACCTCGGTGGTAGAGGAGTAGCCCTATGATAATCATGAGAATCAAGTCCTGAAGCCCATGGCCATGGCAGAGTGAAATAATAGAAAGAGTTTCTATTTAGATTTTCACATTGGACTCGAATCGAATGATTACATCATATGACAGAGACTAGGGTTTGACGAGTTCACCTTAACCCTAATCTGATCGGGGCTCAAGATAGAAGAACTGAATCACACAGGTAGCTGCACCAAGAGGTTCGCATTCAGCTCTGATGGGTTGCCACCATATACTGCTAGGTGTCACTGGTGGATTTTGGGAGCAATTAGAATGATTTAGATGATCGATCATTCTAGCTGTTCGAATCAGAAGAGTTCTGATCCATCGAAAGGAGTTTCGATGATGTCTATGATAGAGATCATGACATATCCCATTACCATACAGAACTGAACCTAACTGGGTCACACAAACAAGGGTTTGAATCTGGTGATCATCAATTGAACTGATCTAGTTCAATTGATCTGAATGAGATTCAATTAGGTTCAAGGAAATCGTGCTAGCACTCGATTGAACCTAACGTTCTTCTTTTACTATCATAAATAAGTTGTCCTGACTGAGCCAAAGGAGTTTGTGCTCAATCAGAGGCCTTCATATGGTCTGACTGGAGGTTGTCCAAGTCAGAATAGGTTGTCTTATTTGTAAGACATTACCTGCCATTTTTGGTCACCTGCCATTTCTTGTTCTTTGACTTTGGTCAAAAGTCTACCTTTGACTGGTCAAACATTGACCATTGACCCTTTGACTTTTGACCACATGTCATGCACCTATTGGAGAGCTGGTGGGGGCCTTGTCCCCCTGCCAGAACCTGGCAAGGAGAAGGGCGCACGCCAAGGGTGGCGTGAGCCCAAGTAGGAGGCGCCTAGGAGTCCTTGTTGGACAAGGACTCCATCCACCTCCCTTTTGGATTCCAATCAGAGTTCTACTAAGAATCCAGTTTGACTGGTCTTAGGCGCCCTCTAAGGAGGAATCCAGGGGTCTCTATTTCCAACCAATCAGATTTAGATCTGATTTCACAAAGGGTTGTGATTGGTTGAGAGGAAGAAGGAGTTGGATCACGCTTAGTCTATAAATAAGACCCTGCGCCCAACCCTAATTCCTAAGTCAAAGTCTTATTGAAAGAGATTTCCCACATCCAAGGCTGCCTCTCCCCTCCTTCTCCATGCCATACTCTCTTCTCCCCTTGCTCTCCACGTCCAAAAGTGTTTTGGACTTAGTTTGGTGCGATTCAGATCAAGGAAAGGCGATCAAAAGCAAGAAGAAGGCTGCGCTGCGCTGCTGCAAAAGGACGACTGCAGATCTTCAAAAGAGTTTTGAAGATCCTCCAGATCAGATCCAGATCTGATTTTTGGAGGTGTGATAGAGAAGAAGAGGATCTCCTAGATCCAACCCGAGTGGATACCGGTAGAGGCCAGGCGCTTGCGTGGCTAAGATCCAGAACCTTCCGCTGCAATCAGGATCATCATCTACAGGGTAATAGGATTACCCAAATCAGGTAAATTAAATTTGATTTAATTTATCTTATTTTATTTTATTTTATTAAAATAATAAGAATCAGATCTGAAATATATCAAGATCTGATTGAGATCAAGAGAAAATTTTTGAAATATATCTCTTGATCTAATCAGATCTGGACGAACCTGGACCTGGACCGGGAAATCAGGATTTCCCTTCAACTGGTATCAGAGCCATGGTTCTAAAATTGTTTAGATCTGATTTTTAATTTTATTTTAATTAAAAATAATGTGATTTCAGATGTCACATGAGATGTGATCAGATCTGAAATCAAGAAAAATTAAAATTAAATGATTTGGATCTAAGAACATGAAGATATGCATGACTAGTTCTAGAATAGAATAGTTCTATAGAATAGTTTTGCATGTCTTTGATTTAATATGATTAAATCATATTTTAGATCTTCTTATTTACTGTTTTCTGATATTATAAGTGTTATAATAACATCTGATAAACAGCAAATAAAAATTATTTAATTTTAAATATCATATGAGATATGATTAGATGCATGACTAGACTAGTTGTAGAATAGTTCTACATAATTATCTAGATTAGAATTTATTTTGATTAGATCAATTTAAATCTAATTTTTTAGATTATTATATGATAATTTAGATCTGAAAACATGCATGATTATGATACATGAGATGTATGCAAAATATGCCTTGATTAGATCTAAATTTGTATATGAGATATATGATATAGATCTATAACTGTTTTGTAGATTTACATGTTCCTGATTAAGGCGTTCCTCTTGGCCGTCCGGTCATAAGAACGAAGAAGGGTTTAAAGGCCCTCTCTTCCCATTCGATGGGGTGTTCTTATGACGTGTAGGGGTGCTGCGTGTTCGTCCTTAATCAGAAAATCCAAAACTTACTTTCTGCAAAACCCTAGATCCTGAAACCCTAGGATTTATTGTGCATATTTTGTTTATGAACCCAACTTAATTAAGAATTAAGTTTATGGAATATTAATTAGGTCTAAAATTGAGAATTTCAGATCTAAGACATATTCATAATACTGGGTTCGGGCTTGGGTAGCTCAATTAGGTCTAAGCGGTTGATCAAACCGAATCAAGAGTTGGTTAGATGGGATCAACAATGCTTAAATTGACCAGCCTAATAGGATTAAGTCTGGGTCAAGATCGAGTCACGATCAAGCAAGACCTAATTAGGCTCAGAGGTTAGAGTCTGGATTGTAGGCTAACCCAATTGGTTCTGACTCAACAATTTGGTGTCTAAGGTAAGTTTGGCACAGACGACCGACTGGTTTTTAATTGGAAGCTACTCGACCTGAATGCATTCTTGTGCGAGTTAATGGCATATTCCTTCCACCGGTCTCACTTACCTGGCCATATCTGTTGACACAGTTCTGATCTGAGGTGGTCAATAATCCGAGCTGACCCATGCCACTAGGTTAGTCATAATTGTTATGACTAAGCCAAGTCTAGTTTAATGAGACCTGAATCAATTCTCCCTAAGAAAAGATTAAGTCCGAGGTCTTCCACCATTGTAGACGTGCGGGCCCTTCCCGGGGTTGATTGTTCTCGGCTGGATACAGTGGCTCAGTTGCACCGGGAAGACGCAACCATGTCTATTAGGCATTGGATGCTATGGGCTGGAGGATGAGTTGGGCTCAATATTCCGGATACGGTGAGAGACCCAATTAGGAACCCAGTCTATGCAAATGGTGGGTCTGACTTAACTAAGGAGTGGATCAATATTCCGGATACGGTGAGATTCATGAATTAGAGACCAAGTTTGGGTGCACCATGATTAGAGAATCATTGAACAAGAGTTGTTCACTCATTGGCTAACCCATCACCAATAACTGTTAGGTGAGGTGATGAGTCAGTTGGTGAGACCGCACCACCCACTAGAAATCATTCAATCGCGGAGATTTTTCGCATCTCTACAGAGGGAGTGTAGGGATCCGAGAAAATAGTGGGAGCTAATTTGTTTAAAAATAAAATCCCTAAACAAATTGGTCAAGTCAAAATTACAGTATCTAACTAGAATCTTTGACTCTCTACAGGAAAATGTCTGCGTCCAACCCATTGGCACGTATCCTAGACACACATAGACTGACTGGACCCAATTATAAAGATTGGCTCAGGAACTACAAAATTGTTTTGGGTTCAGAGAAGTTAACACATGTTTTGGACCAGGACCCTCCCACCTTACCAGCTCGTCCATCCACTGAACAGAGAGCGTCTCTGGAAAAATGGATTGACGAAGATAATAAGGCCAGATATTACATGTTGGGCTCGATGTCTGATGAGCTCCAGCGCCAACATGAAGATATCGGGACTGCTCGCCAAATGTTGGCTCACCTGCAGGAGATGTTTGGTGAACAGAGTCGCGCAGCCAAATATCAAGTCACGAAATGACTTTTTAAGGCTAAGATGCGTGATGGGCAGTCAGTCCAAGATCACTGTCTGACAATGATCAAGGACATGGAAGAGCTTGAGAAGCTCGGTGTGAAGTTGGACTTGGACCTGCAGAATGATATTATTCTGCAATCCTTGACTGATGCATATGGGCAATTCATCATGAATTACCACATGCATAAACTTCAGAATTCCTTGGCCGAGTTGATGAATATGCTGGTTACCGCTGAGCTTTCTATGAAAGGTTCTAAAGGCTCAGTTCTTGCTATGGAACGGACTTCTTCCAAAAGAAAGTCTTATGGAAAGAAAAAGAAGTCTGTGAAAAAGCAAAAGGTAGAAGGATCAAAGAAGAAGAAGGCAGAACCGAAGAAAAAGGTCGATGGCAAAGGAAAGTGTTTCCATTGCAACAGCGACGGCCATTGGAAGCGGAACTGCCCTACTTACCTGGCCACCCTAAAGAACAAGAAGGAAGGTCCTTTTGGAGGTATGCTCATTATTCGAGCAAAACGTGAATGCCAAACGACCTAGGGATAGTCCAAACGACAGATATCTATGGCACCTGAGATTAGGTCATATAGCAGAAGATAGGATTAACAAATTGGAGAAAAATGGGCTATTGAGTCCATTGACTTTTGAGTCATATCCAACTTGTGAATCTTGTCTTCAAGGCAAAATGACTAAACTCCCTTTTGTTGGACATGGGGAGAGGGCCACAGATCTCCTTGCCCTAGTACATACTGATGTGTGCGGCCCATTCGATGTGCCGGCTAGAGGCAATTTTGTCTACTTCATTACCTTTACCGATGATCTGTCTAGGTATGGGTATGTGTATCTTATGAGACATAAGTCTGAAGCCTTTGAAAAGTTCAAAGAATTCAGACATGAAGTAGAAAAACAAACTGGAAAAACCCATTAAGGTTCTTCGATCAGATCGAGGAGGTGAATACCTTAGCCGGGAATTCCTAGACTATCTTAAGGAAAATGGCATAGTCTCTCAATGGACTCCACCAGGAACACCTCAACTCAACGGGGTTTCAGAACGGAGAAATCGGACTCTATTGGATATGGTTCGATCCATGATGAGCTTCACAGACCTCCCAGATTTTCTTTGGGGACATTCATTATTAACTTCAATCTATTTACTGAATAGGGTTCCCTCTAAAACCGTTCCTACCACACCGTATGAGATATGGCACGGTAAGAAACCAAGTCTGAGTCATCTCAGAATTTGGGGTTGTCCGGCTTATGTCAAAAGACAACAAGCGGACAAGTTAGAGTTTAGGTCCTTTAGAGCTCGATTCATAGGATATCCTAAAGAGTCATTAGGATACTATTTCTACATTCCAGAAGACCACAATGTGATTGTGAGTCGACATGCCATATTTCTTGAAAAATAGTTTATTCAAGATAGTGGCATTGGAAAGCAGATTAAGCTTGATGAGAAAGTCTCACAAGCAGAACGAGCTAAGGACCAAGTGGAACCAAATCAGGTTGAGCCAATAAGAACACTACCTCCTCCACCTCGTAGATCGGAAAGAGTTTCCCGTCCCCCTGAAAGATACTTAGGTATTATTTCAGAGGATGTAGAGGAAATGTTCCTCATAGGTAATGGTGCTCATGGTGATGATCCCAAAACCTACAACGAGGCGATATCAGATATCGACTCCGAGAAATGGCTTGAGGCAATGAAGTCAGAAATTGACTCGATGCACTCAAACCAAGTCTGGACCTTGGTAGATCCACCAGAAGGTATAGTACCTATTGGGTGTAAATGGATCTTCAAGAGAAAGATTGGTGCAGATGGGAATGTGGAGACATTCAAGGCTAGACTGGTGGCAAAAGGTTATAGTCAACGCGAAGGCATTGACTATCAGGATACCTTTTCCTCAGTAGCTATGCTAAAATCCATCCGCACATTGCTTGCTGTTGCAGCCTATTTCGATTATGAAATATGGCAAATGGACGTGAAAACGGCATTCCTAAATGGATATCTTGAGGAAGATATCTATATGGAACAGCCGCTAGGTTTCACATCCAGTGATACTGATCACAAGGTTTGCAAGCTGCAAAGGTCCATATATGGACTTAAGCAAGCATCTCGGAGCTGGAACACTCGTTTCAATGATGTGATCAAAAAGTTTGGTTTCATCAAAAATGAAGAGGAACCATGTGTTTTCAAAAGGGTCAGTGGGAGCGCTGTTGTCTTCCTCGTATTGTACGTGGATGACATCCTCCTTATTGGGAATGATATTCCCATGTTGACATCAGTCAAGATGTGGTTGTCTAAGGAATTCTCCATGAAAGACCTAGGTGAAGCATCCTTTATTCTAGGAATTAAGGTCTATAGGGATAGACCGAATAGGATGCTAGGACTTTCACAGAAGATGTACATAGAGGAAGTACTAAAGAGGTTTAGTATGGAAAACTCTAAGAGGGGATTAATACCCTTCAGACATGGTATTCATCTTTCCAAGAAGATGTGCCCCAGCACACCTGAGGAAATAGAACGCATGAGCAAGATCCCTTATGCTTCTGCAATAGGGAGCCTCATGTATGCCATGCTATGTACACGACCTGATATAGCCCATGCTGTGAGTGTCACAAGCAGATATCAGTCAAATCCAGGTGAAGAACACTGGACTTCTGTGAAATGTATCCTTAAGTACTTGAGAAGAACTAAGGATATGATGTTGGTCTTTGGTAATGGAGAACTCCAAGTTCCAGGGATACACAGACTCGGACTTCATGTCCGATATAGATGGAAGATCGAAAGTCATGGAGCATCTGGCAGACTGTTTTGCTGCTGTAATGAAGAGTTCCAATAGCAAACAGGTGATACCATCTCATCCGCGATTACCTTGAGAAAGGTTACGTTGAGGTCAAGAGAGTCAACTCCCACAGATAATGTGGCAGACCCACTTACAAAGCCGTTGGGCCAGCAGAAGATCGAAGCCCACCTTGAGAAGATGGGACTTAGACTTGTAGCCAATTGGCTTTAGGACAAGTGGGAGATTGTTAGATATATGTGCCCTAGAAGCCAGAATTGGCTGACACTTGTAATACACTTCTAGGGGCAAAATTATAATTTTGACTATAATTAATGAAATGGGTTATTTTCTATCACACATGTGTATTTAGTGTCTGTGATACATCCTTTGAGTTAATGGTAATGATAATTCATATTTTCAAGAGTTGAAAATTTAAGACATGAATAATCATTATTAACTCATAAACAGCTCCCGACCATAGGATCATCACGAGGATGGTGATTGATCCGGAAGGTTGGTGTACGATCGCTTCTCTTTAGTAGATGAGTCTTGAGTCTACGGTGTGGAGACACCGGAGCGAGAGTACAGGACTCGTTAGAGAACGAGGGCACTGAGCGTGACCACCTCGAGTAGTCATTAGGGAAGTCTACCTTCTCGTCAATGACTGACTCGATGCTGCAGTAGTGTGTCTGGTTCTTTGACCTGAGATGCATCGGCAGTTCACCTTGAGGGTGTTATAGTTTGACTACACCATTACTCGGATCTCCTAGCCATATGGAACCCTGAGGTGTATGTTGGCTATGACATGTTCATTGTAGGAACTGGATTGCATCAAGATGGGATCTATCTACCTCGGTGGTAGAGGAGCAGCCCTATGATGATCATGAGAATCAAGTCCAGAAGCCCATGGCCATGGCAGAGTGAAATAATAGAAAGAGTTTCTATTTAGATTTTCACATTGGACTCGAATCGAATGATTACATCATATGACAGAGACTAGGGTTTGACGAGTTCACCTTAACCCTAATCTGATCGGGGCTCAAGATAGAAGAACTTGAATCACACAGGTAGCTGCACCAAGAGGTTCGCATTCAGCTCTGATGGGTTGCCACCATATACTGCTAGGTGTCACTGGTGGATTTTGGGAGCAATTAGAATGATTTAGATGATCGATCATTCTAGCTGTTCGAATCAGAAGAGTTCTGATCCATCGAAAGGAGTTTCGATGATGTCTATGATAGAGATCATGACATATCCCATTACCATACAGAACTGAACCTAACTGGGTCACACAAACAAGGGTTTGAATCTGGTGATCATCAATTGAACTGATCTAGTTCAATTGATCTGAATGAGATTCAATTAGGTTCAAGGAAATCGTGCTAGCACTCGATTGAACCTAACGTTCTTCTTTTACTATCATAAATAAGTTGTCCTGACTGAGCCAAAGGAGTTTGTGCTCAATCAGAGGCCTTCATATGGTCTGACTGGAGGTTGTCCAAGTCAGAATAGGTTGTCTTATTTGTAAGACATTACCTGCCATTTTTGGTCACCTGCCATTTCTTGTTCTTTGACTTTGGTCAAAAGTCTACCTTTGACTGGTCAAACGTTGACCATTGACCCTTTGACTTTTGACCACATGTCATGCACCTATTGGAGAGCTGGTGGGGGCCTGTCCCCCTGCCAGAACCTGGCAAGGAGAAGGGCGCACGCCAAGGGTGGCGTGAGCCCAAGTAGGAGGCGCCTAGGAGTCCTTGTTGGACAAGGACTCCACCTCCCTTTTGGATTCCAATCAGAGTTCTACTAAGAATCCAGTTTGACTGGTCTTAGGCGCCCTCTAAGGAGGAATCCAGGGGTCTCTATTCCAACCAATCAGATTTAGATCTGATTTCACAAAGGGTTGTGATTGGTTGAGAGGAAGAGGAGTTGGATCACAAGAGGTCTATAAATAAGACCCTGCGCCCAACCCTAATTCCAAGTCAAAGTCTTATTGAAAGAGATTTCCCACATCCAAGGCTGCCTCTCCCCTCCTTCTCCATGCCATAGTCTCTTCTCCCCTTGCTCTCCACGTCCAAAAGTGTTTTGGACTTAGTTTGGTGCGATTCAGATCAAGGAAAGGCGATCAAAAGCAAGAAGGCTGCGCTGCTGCAAAAGGACGACTGCAGATCTTCAAAAGAGTTTTGAAGATCCTCCAGATCAGATCCAGATCTGATTTTTGGAGGTGTGATAGAGAAGAAGAGGATCTCCAGATCCAACCCGAGTGGATACCGGTAGAGGCCAGGCGCTTGCGTGGCTAAGATCCAGAACCTTCCGCTGCAATCAGGATCATCTACAGGGTAATAGGATTACCCAAATCAGGTAAATTAAACTTGATTTAATTTATCTTATTTTATTTTATTTGTTAAAATAATAAGAATCAGATCTGAAACATATCAAGATCTGATTGAGATCAAGAGAAAAAATTTTGAAATATATCTCTTGATCTAATCAGATCTGGACGAACCTGGACCGGGAAATCAGGATTTCCCTTCAATATGTGCCCTAGAAGCCAGAATTAGTTGACACTTGTAATACACTTCTAGGAGCAAAATTATAATTTTGACTATAATCAATAAAATGGGTTATTTTCTATCACATATATGTATTTAGTATTTGTGATACATCCTTTGAGTTAATGGTAATAATAATTCATATTTTCAAGAGTTAAAAATTTAAGACATGAATAATCATTATTAACTCATAAAATGCTTCCGACCATAGGATCATCACGAGGATGGTGATTGATCCAAAAGGTTGGTATACAATTGCTTCTCTTTAGTAGATGAGTCTTGAGTCTATGGTGTGGAGACACCGAAGCGAGAGTACAAGTACTCGTTAGAGAACGAGGGCACTGAGCGTGACCACCTCGAGTAGTCATTAGGAAGTCTACCTTCTCATCAATGACTGACTCAACGCTGCAGTGGTGTATCAATTCTTTGATCTGAGGTACATCGATAGTTCACCTTGAGGGTATTATAGTTTGACTATACCATTACTCGATCTCCTAGCCATACGGAACCCGGAGGTGTATGTTGGCTATAGCATGTTCATTGTAGAAACTGGATTGCATCAAGATGGAATCTATCTACCTCGGTGGTAGAGGAGCAGCCCTATGATGATCATGAGAATCAAGTCCAAAAGCCCATGGCCATGGCAGAGTAAAATAATAGAAAGAGTTTCTATTTAGCCTTTCACATCGGACCTGAATCGATTGATTGCATCATATGACAAAAACTAGGGTTTGACGAGTTCACCTTAACCCTAATCTGATCGGGGCTCAAGATAGAAGAACTTAATCACACAGGTAGCTGCACCAAGAGGTTCGCATTCAGCTCTGATGGGTTGCTACCATATACTGCTAGGTGTCACTGG
This sequence comes from Cocos nucifera, assembly GCA_006176705.1. Classification (NCBI taxonomy): domain Eukaryota; kingdom Viridiplantae; phylum Streptophyta; class Magnoliopsida; order Arecales; family Arecaceae; genus Cocos; species Cocos nucifera. The sequence continues at coordinate 317,269 of QRFJ01000015.1, forward strand.
TGGATTTTGGGAGCAATTAGAATGATTTAGATGATCGATCATTCTAGCTGTTCGAATCAGAAGAGTTCTGATCCATCGAAAGGAGTTTCGATGATGTCGATAATAGAGATCATGACATATCCCATTACCATACAGAACTAAACCTAACTGGATCACACAAATAAGGGTTTGAATTTAGTGATCATCAATTGAACTGATCCAGTTTAATTGATCTGAATGAGATTCAATTAGGTTCAAGGAAATCATGCTAGCACTCGATTGAACCTAACGTTCTTCTTTTACTATCATAAATAGTTGTTCTGACTGAGCCAAAGGAGTTTGTGCTCGATCAGAGGCCTTCACTTGGTCTGATTGGAGCTTGTCCAGGTCAAAAAAGGGTTGTCTTATTTTGTAAGACAATACCTGCCATTTTTGGTCACCTACCATTTCTCGTCCTTTGACTTTGGTCAAAAGTTGACCTTTGATTGGTCAAATATTGACCATTGATACTTTGACTTCTGTCCACATGTCATGCACCTATTGGAGGGCTGGTGGGGACTTGTCCCTCTGCCAGAACTTAGCAAGGAGGAGGGCGCACGCCACCCTTGACATGTGCCCAAGCAGGAGGCGCCCGGAGTTCCTGTTGGACAGGGACTCCATCTCCTTTTTGGATTCCGATTAAACTTCTCCTAAGAACCAAGTTTGACTGATCTTAGGTGCCATCTAAGGATGAATCCAGGGGATCTATTCCCACCAATCAGATTTAGATCTGATTTCACAAAGGGTTGTGATTGGTTAGGAAGAAGAGGAACCGTGTGTCTTCAAAAAGGTCAGTGGGAGCGCTGTTGTCTTCCTCATATTGTACGTGGATGACATCCTTCTTATTGGGAATGATATTCCCATGTTGACGACAGTCAAAATATGATTGTCCAAGGAATTCTCCATGAAAGACCTAGGTGAAGCATCCTTTATTCTAGGAATTAAGGTCTATAGGGATAGACCGAATAAGATGCTAGGACTTTCACAAAGATGTACATAGAAAAAGTACTAAAGAGATTTAGTATGGAAAACTCTAAAAGGAAATTAATACCCTTCAGACATGGTATTCATCTTTCCAAGCAGATGTGCGCTAGCACACCTGAGGAAATAGAATGCATGAGCAAGATCCCTTATGCTTCTACAATAGAGAGCCTCATGTATGCCATTTTATGTACACGACCTAATATAGCCCATGCTGTGAGCGTCACAAGTAGATATCAGTCAAATCCAGGTGAAGAACACTGGACTTCTGTAAAATGTATCCTTAAGTACTTAAGAAGAACTAAGGATATGATGTTGGTCTTTAGTAACGGAGAACTCCAAGTCCAGGGATACATAGACTCGGATTTTATGTCCGATATAGATGATCGAAAGTCGACATCTGGGAGTCTTTTTATGTGTAATGGTGGTGTTGTCAGCTGGAAGAGTTTCAAGCAAATCGTGATAGCAGATTCCACCATGAAAGTAAAATATATCGCTGCATCAGAGGCTGCGAAGGAAGCATTTTGGTATAAGAAGTTTGCTGCAGAAATTGGAGTAATACCATCAGATCCCATTCCTCTATACTACGATAACAATGGCGCCATAGCTCATGCTAAGGAGCCGAGGTCTCACCAAAAATTCAAGCACATTGAGCGGCGATACCACCTCATCCATGATTACCTCGAGAAAGATTACGTCGAGGTCAAGAGATTCGACTCTGCAGATAATGTGGCAGACCCACTTATAAAGTTGTTGGGCCAGCAGAAGATCGAAGCCCACCTTGAGAAGATGGGACTTAGACTTGTAGCCAATTGGCTTTAGAACAAGTAGAAGATTGTTATATATATGTGCCCTAGAAGTCAGAATTGGCTGACACTTGTAATACACTTCTAGGGGCAAAATTATAATTTTGATTATAATCTATAAAATAGGTTATTTTCTATCATATATGTGTATTTAGTGTCTGTGATACATCCTTTGAGTTAATGGTAATGATAATTCATATTTTCAAGAGTTGAAAATTTAAGACATGAATAATCATTATTAACTCATAAAATGCTCCTGACCATAGGATCATCACAAGGATGGTGATTGATTCGGAAGGTTGGTGTACAATCGCTTCTCTTTAGTAGATGAGTCTTGAGTCTATGGTGTGGAGACACTGAAGTGAGAGTACAGATACTCGTTAGAGAATGAAGGCACTGAGCGTGACCACCTCGAGTAGTCATTAGAAAGTCTACCTTCTCGTCAATGACTGACTCGATGCTACAGTAGTGTATCTGGTTCTTTGACCTGAGGTGCATCGACAGTTCACCTTGAGGGTGTTATAGTTTGACTACACCATTACTCGATCTCCTAGTCATTCGGAATTCTGAGGTGTATGTTGGCTATAGCATGTTCATTGTAGAAACTGGATTGCATCAAGATGGAATCTATCTACCTCGATGGTAGAGGAGAAGCCCTATGATGATCATGAGAATCAAGTCTAGAAGTCCATGGCCATGGTAGAGTGAAATAATAGAAAGAGTTTCTATTTAGCTTTTCACATCGGACTTGAATCGAATGATTACATCATATGACAGAAACTAGGGTTTGATGAGTTCACCTTAACCCTAATCTGATCGGGGCTTAAGATAAAAGAACTTAATCACACAGGTAGCTGCACCAAGAGGTTCGCATTCAGCTATGATGGGTTGCCACCATATACTGCTAGGTGTCATTGGTGGATTTTGGGAGCAATTAGAATGATTTAGATGATCGATCGTTTTAGCTGTTTGAATCAGAAGAGTTCTGATCTATCAAAAGGAGTTTCGATGATGTCGATGATAGAGATCATGGCATATCCCATTACCATATAGAACTTAATCTAATTAGATCACACAAACAAGAATTTGAATCTGGTGATCATCAATTGAACTGATCTAGTTTAATTAAATTGAATTAGATTCAATTAGGTTCAAGAAAATCGTGCTAGCACTCGATTGAACCTAACGTTCTTCTTTTACTATCATAAATAGTTGTCCTGACTGAGCCAAAGGAGTTTGTGCACGATTAGAGGCCTTCACTTGGTCTGACTGGAGCTTGTCCAAGTTAGAAAAGGGTTGTCTTATTTTGTAAGATAATACCTACCATTTTTGGTCACCACCATTTCTTGTCCTTTGACTTTAGTCAAAAGTTGATCTTTAACTGGTCAAATGTTGACCATTGATACTTTGACTTCTGTCCACATATCATGCACCTATTGGAGAGCTGGTGGGGGCTTGTCCCCCTGCCAGAACCTGGAAAGGAGGAGCGTGCATGCCACCCTTGGCGTGTGCCCAAGCTGAAGGCGCCCAGGAGTCCTTGTTGGACAGGGACTCCATCTCCATTTTGGATTTCAAATAGACTCCTCCTAAGAACCAAGTTTGACTGGTCTTAGGCACCATTTAAGGAGGAATCCAAGGGACTCTATTTTCATCAATCAGATTTAGATCTGATTTCACAAAGGGTTGTGATTGGTTGGGAAGAAGAGGAGTTGGATCACGCATAGTCTATAAATAAGATCCTGCGCCCAACCCAAAGAGCAATAGAATTCCCACACCCCAAGGCTGGCTCTCTCCTCTTCTTCCATGCTAAGCCCATATTCTCCCTCTCCTCTCCATGCCCAAAGTAGTTTGGGATTTTAGTTGGTGCAATCCAGTGAGAGAAAGGCGATAGAAAGCTAGAAGGCTGTGCTGCTGCAAAGGACAACTGCTGATCTTCGAAAGGTGTTTTGAAGATCCTCTAAATCAGATTCAGATCTGATTTTTGGAGATGTGATAGAGAAGAAGAGGATCTTCAGATCCAACCCGAGTGGATATCGGTAGAGGCTAGGCACTTGCGTGGCTAGATCCAGAATCTTTCGCTGCTAACAGGATCATCAACGGGTAATAGGATTACCCTACATCAAGGTAAATTAAATTTGATTTAATTTATCTAGATTTTAATGTTAATTATTAAAATAATAAAGATCAGATCTGAAACATCCCAGATCTGATTTGGATCAAAGAGAAAAATTTTTGAAATATATCTCTTGATCCGATTAGATCTAAACGAACCTGGTCCAAAAAATCAGGATTTTTCTTCAGAAAGATGGTGTAGAAGCTCGGGCTCTTCTTCTCAACACCCGTTGCTTTTGAAGCAGTCTCTGATCCAAAAACTAGCTCTACCCTATACCAAAGCTTCACCTTGACTAAAGATTATAAATTCTGGAGGTTTGGGGGGTCCAATTTATAGAGCTAGGAGGGCTGGAGACTTTTCTTCTAGGCAATGTGGGACTAAGGACGTTTTAATCATCAAAATAGAAAGAAATTCGAGTAAAATTCAGATTAAAAAGAGTCCTGAACGAATTCTATTGCTCTGGATAAAATTTGACCGTCAGATATGGATCAAACGATCCAAAAAATGCTAAAATTAGATGTGTATCAGCCTAGATTAGGTCGGATTAAATTTTGGCCGTTGATCGCATGCTGATGAATGAGTTTTGATCATTGATCGTGCGTTGGGAGTCCTGATCACCGTCGGGAGCTCTCTCCACCATCAGATCATCCCCTGGATTGAGTGCTACCATTGGATGGCGATCCGCATGAAGTTTGAAGTAGAAAATTTTCTCCACCATCCGATCATGATCGTAATCAATCGGATCCATCCGATCACATAATTACCATTCTCATAGATCGCATGGACCAGCTGCACAGCACACCACAACGAATCAACGCCTCCTATTACCGAGTGAAAAGTCCAAAATGCCCTATCACCATGATAAATTTTTTGTTAACCCTTTAAGGATCTAGGTCCACCATGTATTGCTTCATGATTCATCGATTTCTGTTGAGCTGGCGGTCCATGCCTGGATCATGGACCGACTGACGGCTTCCGCGGCTAAGTTGGTTAGCATGGTTGGCCTGGCGCGTTGGCTTTGTCAGCTTGGCTCAGTGCGTTTGGACATGCTGGCTGATATGGTACGGTGGCTTGAGCCGGCGGGTCATATGTTATTTTTTATTAAATTTTTATTTATTTTATTTCTTTAGAAATTTATATCTTCTCCGTTTTAGCTCCGTTTTGCTCGAAACTTATTTCATTGTGATAAAAAAAATGAGGTGTTTCCATTAATTATAAAATTTTATTTTTTAATTTTTATTATTTTTAATTATTTTTTAATTAATAAGAATATTAATTTCTTAAAAATATGTATCAATTAATTATTAATTCTTAAAAATCAATATGAATTAATTGATAAATTAATACTTTTATTGATAAATTTATCATATTTATCAGCTTTTCTATTTACCTTTTATTTTATATTTAAATTTTTTAAACTTTTTAAAAACTTCAAACTTATATCATATTAAATGTACATATCCGTATCGAGATAGATCATCAGTAAAGATGATGAAGTAGATATAATTACCTCTAGCTAGTATATCAAATGGGTCGCATACATCAGTATGTACTAAGATAAGTAGATCTATGGCCCTTTCCACTATAAGAAAAGATGTATTTTCGATCAAATTATAATTTGGTTGAAAAAAATTATAGTCTTTATCGATCAAATTATAATAATTTATGATCAAAAGAATATTGGTGTTGCTTGAGATCCCTCATAAAAAATTGGCAACTATTTTTTTTATTTTAGTCGAGAAAAATCTAGTGCACTAATCCATCAAAATTATTTACGATCAATTATAATTTATACATAAAAAAAATTTATTTTTTAATTAAAATTTTAATTATTAAAATTATTAATGATAAATATGTTTAAAAAATTATAATTTTTTGATTAATTTTTTTGATGGACAACTGCTGAAAAAAATTAGTAAACGCACTAGAGCTCCACGTTCCAATGAATTCTCCCTCCCACTACCTCGATATCCGCGTGCTTGACTCCGGTGCCACCAAAAAAAATCTTGATCCACCCTATGGCCTCTGCCTCCTCGTGCCAGCAAAAAAAACCACCCTTGCCTGCACCTCCCCCGTCCCTCCCTTTCCTCCACCTCTGATCTCACGCGTTCCTCCTCTCTCACGCGTGCCTCCCCCCTTTCTTCCCCCTCTCTCATGCCTCCCCCTTGTTCGCTGGCTCTGCCTCGATCCCTAATCCGAAGGTTGGCTTGGCGTCTCTCTGCCTCCACCGCCTCTCTGTCCCTCATCGCCGGTTGCCGGTCGAAGCAAGGTGAAGGGGAGCCTCCTATC
>QRFJ01000015.1:324475-352238 GCA_006176705.1 Cocos nucifera
AGAGAAAGGCGATAGAAAGCTAGAAGGCTGTGCTGCTGCAAAGGACAACTGCTGATCTTCGAAAGGTGTTTTGAAGATCCTCTAAATCAGATTCAGATCTGATTTTTGGAGATGTGATAGAGAAGAAGAGGATCTTCAGATCCAACCCGAGTGGATATCGGTAGAGGCTAGGCACTTGCGTGGCTAGATCCAGAATCTTTCGCTGCTAACAGGATCATCAACGGGTAATAGGATTACCCTACATCAAGGTAAATTAAATTTGATTTAATTTATCTAGATTTTAATGTTAATTATTAAAATAATAAAGATCAGATCTGAAACATCCCAGATCTGATTTGGATCAAAGAGAAAAATTTTTGAAATATATCTCTTGATCCGATTAGATCTAAACGAACCTGGTCCAAAAAATCAGGATTTTTCTTCAGAAAGATGGTGTAGAAGCTCGGGCTCTTCTTCTCAACACCCGTTGCTTTTGAAGCAGTCTCTGATCCAAAAACTAGCTCTACCCTATACCAAAGCTTCACCTTGACTAAAGATTATAAATTCTGGAGGTTTGGGGGGTCCAATTTATAGAGCTAGGAGGGCTGGAGACTTTTCTTCTAGGCAATGTGGGACTAAGGACGTTTTAATCATCAAAATAGAAAGAAATTCGAGTAAAATTCAGATTAAAAAGAGTCCTGAACGAATTCTATTGCTCTGGATAAAATTTGACCGTCAGATATGGATCAAACGATCCAAAAAATGCTAAAATTAGATGTGTATCAGCCTAGATTAGGTCGGATTAAATTTTGGCCGTTGATCGCATGCTGATGAATGAGTTTTGATCATTGATCGTGCGTTGGGAGTCCTGATCACCGTCGGGAGCTCTCTCCACCATCAGATCATCCCCTGGATTGAGTGCTACCATTGGATGGCGATCCGCATGAAGTTTGAAGTAGAAAATTTTCTCCACCATCCGATCATGATCGTAATCAATCGGATCCATCCGATCACATAATTACCATTCTCATAGATCGCATGGACCAGCTGCACAGCACACCACAACGAATCAACGCCTCCTATTACCGAGTGAAAAGTCCAAAATGCCCTATCACCATGATAAATTTTTTGTTAACCCTTTAAGGATCTAGGTCCACCATGTATTGCTTCATGATTCATCGATTTCTGTTGAGCTGGCGGTCCATGCCTGGATCATGGACCGACTGACGGCTTCCGCGGCTAAGTTGGTTAGCATGGTTGGCCTGGCGCGTTGGCTTTGTCAGCTTGGCTCAGTGCGTTTGGACATGCTGGCTGATATGGTACGGTGGCTTGAGCCGGCGGGTCATATGTTATTTTTTATTAAATTTTTATTTATTTTATTTCTTTAGAAATTTATATCTTCTCCGTTTTAGCTCCGTTTTGCTCGAAACTTATTTCATTGTGATAAAAAAAATGAGGTGTTTCCATTAATTATAAAATTTTATTTTTTAATTTTTATTATTTTTAATTATTTTTTAATTAATAAGAATATTAATTTCTTAAAAATATGTATCAATTAATTATTAATTCTTAAAAATCAATATGAATTAATTGATAAATTAATACTTTTATTGATAAATTTATCATATTTATCAGCTTTTCTATTTACCTTTTATTTTATATTTAAATTTTTTAAACTTTTTAAAAACTTCAAACTTATATCATATTAAATGTACATATCCGTATCGAGATAGATCATCAGTAAAGATGATGAAGTAGATATAATTACCTCTAGCTAGTATATCAAATGGGTCGCATACATCAGTATGTACTAAGATAAGTAGATCTATGGCCCTTTCCACTATAAGAAAAGATGTATTTTCGATCAAATTATAATTTGGTTGAAAAAAATTATAGTCTTTATCGATCAAATTATAATAATTTATGATCAAAAAAATATTGGTGTTGCTTGAGATCCCTCATGAAAAATTGGCAACTATTTTTTTTATTTTGGTCGAAAAAAATCTAGTGCACTAATCCCATCAAAATTATTTACGATCAATTATAATTTATGCATAAAAAAATTTATTTTTTAATTAAAATTTTAATTATTAAAATTATTAATGAATAAATATATTTAAAAAATATAATTTTTTGATTAATTTTTTTGATGGACAACTGAGAAAAAAATTAGTAAACACGCACTAGGATTTCACGTTCCCAATGCGAATTCTCCCTCCCACTACCTCGATGTCCGCGTGCTTGACTCCGGTGCCACCAAAAAAAAAATCCTGATCCACCCTATTGCCTCCGCCTCCCCGTGCCACCAAAAAAAACCATCCCCCTTGCCTCCGCCTCCCCCTTCCCTCCCTTTCCTCCGCCTCTGATCTCACGCGTTCCTCCTCTCTCACGCGTGCCTCCCCCCTTTCCTCCCCCTCTCTCACGCCTCCCCCTTGTTCGCTGGCTCTGCCTCGATCCCTAATCCGAAGGTTGGCTTGGCGTCTCTCTGCCTCCACCGCCTCTCTGTCCCTCATCGCCGGTCGCCGGTCGAAGCAAGGTGAAGGGGAGCCTCCTATCGTCAACCAGGTACCATGATCTCTCTCCTCTCTTCTAGGATTTTTTCTACTGCCTCCCGTTAAACCGCTCGGGCTGAATCCGGCCACTTCCACCGCTAGCCCCCTCACCGCCGCCACCGCCTTGAGCATGACCGACGGCGGCATCACCTTCTTCTTGCCGCTGCCGGACTTCCTGGCCCACCGCTGCTTTGCCTTCTTCGCAAAGCCGATCCGATACTTGAACCAGATCCGTGCCTACTGGTTGTTGAATGTGGGTCGCCGGCGGTGGATGCCGGAGGTCCGGCTGGTTCTTGAAGGTGGTCGCCGGTGGCGGATGCTGGAGGTTTGGCCAGGGTGGCGGCGACGGTGGAGGAGGAGACCTCCTCGGAGAAATGTTGGGAGAAATTTTGATAAAATGCATTGAGAAAGTTAAATTAGATAGAAGAGGGAATGAGGAACAGAGAAAATCGTGATAAAAATATCAACTACCAGGAGAAAAGCTGACCTCTGGGGAAATAATAGTATCCCCTAAAATCCAATGGATACCTAGAAATAGGGAAATTGGGTTTTATCATCTTTATAATATTTCATAAGACCAGTAATTAATTAAGCATACTCTCATGTCATATGGAAGCCACCAAGAGACATCCTTTTCTTGGTCCTATCTGTAATGTCACATAGTGTCATGAATTTTTTGTATGAGGCACTTCATAAAATTTAGTGACTTCAGGTTGAATGTTAAGGTTGAATTCTATTGCTTGACTGTAAACATAGCATCTAGCTGTTCCCAACTGGCTTCACAGCTGATCCTTTGCCATTGTTAGTTTAAACATTTTCAAATCCTTTCTGAAATCAAGGAAGCTGAAAAGATATCTTTGGCTCTTTGCCTTGCTACATACACATCTTCATCATGTAAATGAGTGTATTGTTTTCTACTAAAAAGAATGAGCATACGATTTCAAATCGGGATGAGATTTGTAGGAAGACGATCTGATAACATCTTGAGCCCAAGAAAGTTTGACCCAAACTTTGTAGAATTGGTGCACATATGGTATTATTTTTAGTTGCAGTCTTAGCATACCAATGATATGCATTTGCTAACCCTATATAGCCAAACTTTGTATTCTCCGTGAGATATTCTTTGAAATACAATGCTTAGGAGTGCTTCAACATAAATGTTTAGTCTCCTCAAAATAGATACACGATATCTATTCATGAACTGGTCTCTGTTCTGCATAATGAAATGAAATCCATGAGATAACAGTGTTTCTTTTTCTTGTTGATAACGAAATCCATGAGATAACAATGTTTAGTCTCCTCAGAATAGATGCTGAATGGGAAGCATGTATATTGACTGTTATTTTGCTGCAGAAGCTCATAGATTTGATAAAACTGGTTGATAAAGAGTTATTCTATACTTGAAATATGTTATTAAGCTAGCAGACCCATGATTGCAACACCAAAGTGCCACTATGTTGGCGTTAATTTTTTATATTATGTCATGAATAATTGAAGTATCATTTGTTTCTCATTTTTATCAATTAAATTAAATGTGAAAAGAGACATTCATAAGGGGGGAAAGATGAGGACAATAACTGCTGAATTGGTTGGAATAAACCACTCAGAACAAAGTCTAATTCGATAGAAGTTCTCCACATAATTGGAACAAACAATTCTCCACAAAAGTCTAATTCGATAGAAGGTATGTTTCAGGACCAATCATTGTTATATGTAATTTTCCACTTACAAAGCTCATTGTTATATGTTTGGTTTTTTTTCTCAGGTTGGAATGGATATAAAAACCAAAGAGATTGTTTTTGAGAACTTAGGTGCACTTTTTATCTCGTGTATTACGTATCTTTGCATGATGGATAAGAGTTGGATGACTGCACAAAAATGGACTGAACAATATGTTAAGGGAGTTCAAGCTTTTATGGAATTCATAGCTGATCATATGGGTAAAGAGTGTGAGATTAGATGTCCATGTATTGATTGTTTGAACTTGTATATTAAGAGTCAAGATGCGGTTCATAGTCATTTGTTGATTCGAGGGATCGATACAGATTATACAAGGTGGATATTTCATGGGGAGTGTTCAACCTTTAAAATTCCTAGGGCATATGAAACTTTTCATGATCATGATGATCTGGATGATAATGGAATGGCATGCAATGACATGGAGGAGGATGATGGAGTCCACAAAATGCTGGATGACTTTGAAAATTTCATGAATAATTATCACATGGGTCATAATAATGGTGTGTCTGACCTTAATGTAAATGATGGATCACAAGATATATTTGCTAAACTTCTACAGCTCCAAGTCCTTCAAATATTCAGCTTGATGATACAATTCCGAATGACCCAAGTGCACCAGGTGATATAGTTATTTTTTAACTAAGTTGATAAAAATTATTTTTATTTGTTATATTTTCACATGTTTATAGATTCTACAGCAAAGAGAAAGGTTCATGGTCCTACTTGTGGTATTGGGCTATGCAAAATGAAAAAGGCACTTGGTAAGAAGCTGACAATAACGATTGATGTAGACCAAGAGAGACCTACTGATCGAGTGCAATCAGCTAAATTCTCTAGTGAAGTTGGTTTTCTTGCTCATGAATGTATGCGTGTGCCAAAAAGATTTAAGGATTTAAATGAAGATGATTTAAATTCTGCATTTGATAGGTTGCAGGGTGACCTTTCTTATGCATTTTCATAAAAATCATAAAGAATTTTTTAATGAATGTGAAGACATTGGAGTATTTTCAAGTTGCCATGTAGGAGCCAATGGCTTTACAAGTTGTTCATTTCTTATAGATGAAGGTTACTACGTGCACATAGAATGATAGTGCTTTTAACTACAATTTTTTTTAAAATGTAATTTTCAGAATAAATTGGAAATTCAAGATTTAAGAGAGGATGCTGAAGTATCAAAATGTGTACTTCAAAGGTTACAAGCACGTGGGAAGGACGTGCGATCAAGATTATGAAAGCATTATTTGAAATTTAGCTCTGATGTGGAAGCAAGGCAAAACAAGCCTGTCAATGTTTCTTAAGAGAATTGATGTGATTATTGGTCTAATCCTCAGGTCTATCATCTTAATTACACCCATTTACTATCTAGTAATAAAAGTTGATTTTTTTTTTTTATTAGTCTATATGAAAAAGATATTGCACTAATTAAAAGAGTACTTGCTAATGTTTCAAAGATGTTTGTGTTCTATTTTTCTTAAGGAACGATGTTCAATCAATGCCGTTAATCGAGCAAAGGCAAAGATGTCACATAAAATAGGATCTATGTCATTTGTGGCAATGTGGCATGAAATTGTAAGAGTATATTATAATTATTATATTATTGATCACAGTTTACTTTTTTCTAATATTTATTTATTTTAGTATAATATTAGTCACAAAAAGAGCTTAATGGGGAAGAGTGCGATAGAATTACGTTGTTCAAGCGCACATATTGTAATTCAGCCGGTGTATGGGCAAATGCACATGCAGAGGAATGTTATGTAAGTCAACATGTTTATTTTTATTTCTTATAAAAATGTCTATGCTATGAGATATTATTATTTTTATTGGTTGTACACTTTTTAATCACATAATGACTTTTATGTATTAGAATGAGATGCAAAGGTTATTGGCTGAATCTGAAGCTGAAGGAAACTCGATGACTATCGATGAGATTTGTAATAAAGTTTTGGGAGCATGCTCTGGATACATTCGTGGACTTAGGCATGGACCGAAGCCATATCAAGCATCAAGTTCAAAGTTCAAGGTAAACCAACTTGAGGAACAACTAAAAGAATCTCGATTGGAAAACCATCAATTGAAAGATGTGTATAACTCCGCTATCATATGCAGATGTTTATAGAATGTTTTTTTGGCAAAATCTCAACTAAATGTGGTTTAGCAAAAATCTGAGATATGTGGAAATGCTCATATGATTGTTTAAGTAGATTCGTCGGGACAGATTATTATCTTCTTACCTTGACACAAAGATACTCTTCAAGATGTATGTATTCACAAAGCATGATATGAAAATTTGAAACATAGTTGAAAGAATATAAATAATATCAATACTAAAGTAAAAGCATATAATATAATTGAACCAATGCCTACAATATAGTATATAAAGGAATCTGGGGCATGGTATTCTGTACCGGTCCGAACCGATCGATACATCCCATACCGTACCATATCGGTAGAAAATCGGAATGGTTCAGGCCGATTTTTGAAAAATGGCACGAACCAAACTGAACCGGTCGATTTGGTATGGTATGGGCTGGTACCGGGCGGTTTGGTCCGGTACGGGGTGGTACAACATCGATACGGGATGGTATATACCGGTACGGTGCGGTTCTTTTTTTTTTTTTTTGCCATTGGATGGGATTTTTTGATTTTTTTATTGATGGTACAGGATGGTACGAGGTAGAACTGCAGACAATGCATTAAGAATAGGTTAGCAACAAAGTAGTTCCCCAATAGGTTATTGCATCAAGAATATGACCCAAGGGTCCATTTTCTCGACTAATCTATATATACCGTATACAGCTATCTCATGTAAAATGACATTATTTGAACAGCATGCGAAGCATGACCATCTTCCCCAACATAAGAGTAAATGGGGATATTTTGGTCTGATGTGTTAAAATAAAGGGATCTCACCACATCTTTTATGATTGCACTTGGTGGGTTGAATGTTTCTTCAGGGGAAAAAAATATTAGAAGGTTTTTAATTAGTATTGCATTTAAAAATGTAAAAAGGTCCTTAGTTATGGGCACAACCCTCTCTAGACCTAGCTTGGTTTTGGGTCTAAGATTTGGACCCAAACCTCAACTATTTATTCAATGGTTTCATCACCTAATGCTTCGACTTGAATTGGCTTAGGTCATGTAGGAGTCTAATAGTTTCATTAAAGTGTCACATCAAAACATTGTGCATACAAGTTTGAGTGTGATGTTTAATAAGCCAAGTGAAAGACATGATGTTGAAGACTTTATGGTGGATTGATGTATACCATGCACACTAAGATATCAAAATGGCCTATTTTTTGAAAAATGGCATGAACCAAATGAGCCAATCGGTTCGATATGGTATAGACCGATATCTGGCAATTTGATCCGGTATGGGGCGATACGTACTGGTATGGTGCGGTTCTATTTTTTGGCCATTGGGTGGGATTTTTTTTGATTTTTTTATTGACGGTATAAAATGGTACGAGGCTGAACGGTATGATAGATCGACAACCGGCATGGATTGTGGTACCGAGTCTGCGAACCTTAATTTGGGGTTTTAGTGCTCTTATTATTTACTAGAACTGAGCACATGAAACACATATGCATGCATAAAAAGTCATGATTGGCTGTGAGATATATATATATATATATATCTATTATTTTGTTGGAACAAATAGCCTAGCTGTGAGCTAGATACTATATGTTATCGACACAAATGGTTAAATAACTGCACCATAAAAAAATTTCAGAGTTGACATGTAGAGCAATATTGAATTCACAAGAGTCTACCTCATAGCATAAGATGGAAAGCTCAAGAGTTTTTGATAAATAGTGAAGGTGTGTAAGAATAGATGCAAAATTTGTTCAATGGAAGTGCATTAGTACAAACTGAAGGAATGATCTGCAAATTGGAACAAGTATTCTATCACAACTTTAGCTAGGAAACATCCAACGCATTGTGAGCAACAGCAAATTGGTTTCAGACTGAAGACATCTAAACAACTAAGTAGATGGCAACCAGGATTGAACCCTACAGGGCCAAGCATGTTGAAACAAATGAGTTCGATGTGCGTGTGCTCATGAAATGCAGAGAGAGAGAGAGAGAGATGATTTGAGCAATAAACAGAGTGCAAAGTTTGATAAAAGACTTGCATTAGATTAGTATGGCACTGTTTGTTGAAAGGCAATGTTTGTTTACAAGGATTTAACTGTGTTTATGCAAACATTAAATTAACTTGATAGCTTGTTACTGGTACATTACCTTAGCATGATATTGCTTGCAAAAGGAATATCTGCTTACAAGGATGATAATTACATCAAAACAAATGAAACTGAGATGTTACAAGTTAATGAAGCTGATCAAAACATTTAAGCTGACTACTGGGGGTGCATGTTCCATAATATAAAATAAGAGCTAAAACATTTTCTTTTAAGAAATAAGCTTGGAGGAATATGTTCCAGCATGTGAAGAATTCAATAAGCTAGGAGGCTGATGATACCGAAAAGTTCTTCCAAGATTAATGACAAGTTAAATTTCCCTGATGGTGGGAAGTTGATTCATTCCCTTTAGTAAACCCTCACTGGATTGGTTATAACGCACATGTAACATATGTATCCAAGGGTCATGGCCAGAATCAATGAGACATTTACATGTACTTGATGCAAAATGATCAAAGAAAATAGAGAACTTGATCACATTTTTAAAGAAAATGGTGAACTTGTACTTACCTCTAGCCTTTTTGTTGAGACTCAGACATGCCAACATTAAAATTCTTGGTTCTAATAATAAAGAAATGCCATTAGCATGTGAAGACTGACATAATGTATTAGCATTATGTTGCATTATGTTACATATATGCAACTAACTACTAAATGTAATGCTATAATTAAAATTACCATAATGGTCTGGAGCGGATTGACCCTGTGCAGCAAGTAACATCTCAATCAGATGTCCTTGCTGATCCAACCTTTTCCTAAAGTTTCCATCATATTAAAATGTATTATAATTAAGTTAACTTCTGTAGAGATTATGTATCTTTAAATTTCTTATAATATTTGTGTACTTGTCATGCAGGTTGCTGATTTTGGGCCTTGCAGGTTTTTGATTTTGGGTCTTGCAAGTTGCTGACTAACAACATCAACTGAAGTTAGAATTTTGCCAGATTCAACTCATGCTATTTGACTATTTTGTTACCTATTTGTGCATGTTTGATCTTTTGAAGAATCAGGGATGATATATTTTTTGATGTCAGCAATTTCCTGTAATGATAGTTTGGACATTATAGATCTATGTTATGGATTATTGTATGTATATATTGATAAATTTATATTTACAATTAGAACTATTTGGATGTTCTTCACTTGCAATATGTCAAGTTTGACTGATTTTATGCATTCGTAGTTATAAAGATATATCAGTGGAAATATATGTTTGAATATTATGTGATACTAAGAACAGGGACATGCAAAGATATCCAGTCAATATGCTACCGAAAAAAATAAATTTTTTTTCCCAACCAAAAAGTTGGTTGTTAAAATTTTTTGCTTTTTTACAACCAAAAAGTTGGTTGGTAATGGTTTTTATAATAATCACTGCAGTTCAATGCCGATCAAAAAGTAACTAGTCGTTTATGCTACACTAAATTTTTCGTGACCAAAGTAGTTGGTTGGTAATGATCAGGTTTTTCGTGGCCAATTATTTTGGTGGCGAATGACTTGTTTCACAAAACAGACGTTCGATCTTTCTTAACATTCTACGACCAAACAAATGGTTGGCATTGATAACATTTTTTTTGACCAAATATTTTGGTGGCGAATGAATTGTCATATGCAACAGTTGTTATGTCTTTGTCAACTAATATTATAATTTTGTGATAAAAATTTGACCTTTATGCGACTAAATAATTAATCATTTAAGATTATTATTTTTTTCAACTCCATCCGATTTGGTCGTCTTACATTCATATTTTCCAACCAAACATAAAATTGGTCGCGAAAGATAATTAGCGATGCGGTTTCCACGACCAAATTATCAGCCATATTTTTTGGTTGCTAAAAGCCATATTTTTTGGTTGCTAAAATTTTTATCTTTTTGCGATGAGTTTTTTGGTCCTTAATTATATTATTTCTTGTAGTATTCTCGATGTCCTATAAAAAAAAGCTTGGTCATTTTGTCATGAAGGTATGACTCACAAATCGGATATGACTCGAAAGTTAATGGACTCAATAGCCTGGATTTCTCTAATTTATTAATCCTGTCTTTAGCTATATGATCTAGCCTAAGATGCCAAAGATACCTATCGTTTAGACTATCGCTAGATTGCTTTGATTATATGTTATTTACGTTTTGCTCGATATTAAAATAAGAAACATCAATATGTAATTAATAAAGATTATTTATATGAAAATTATTTACAATTTTATTTCTTTCATAAAGAATATTATAATAGTTCTTAAGAAAATTAATTACATAGCCTTCCTATGCTAAACATGAAATAGAAATCAAATTTCTACTTATTGCAGGCACATAAAAATAATTTCTAAGAATTAAATCTAATCCTGATGGTAGTCGAAGATGATAGGTTTCCACGGCCACAACAACAACTCTTGCTCCATTTTCGATGTATAAGATCATCTCACCATCCCTCAGCCTCCTACTATCCTCAAGACCTTGCATAGAAGTGCACAAGTGAGCACTAGAACTAGAGTCAAGCATCCAATTGGAAGCAAAAGAAACCATAAGGTTATATTCTATAACGGGCATACCTCCAGAAAGACCTGCATCCTTCTTGTTCTTCAGGCTGGCCAGGTAAAGAGGGTAGTTCCACTTTCAGTGACTATCAGTGTTGCAATGAAAATATTTTTTCCTTTTCAGTGGCCTTCTTCTTCCCACCTTCCATCTTCTGCTACTTCACGGATTTCTTCTTCTTTTTAAAAAACTCTCTTGGAAGAAGTCCACTCCACGATAAGCATTGAGCCCTTTGAACCTTTCATAGAGAGCTCAGTGGTAGCCAGCATATTCATAAGTTCAGTCAAGATATTTTGCAGTTTATGCATATGGTAGTTCATGATAAACTGTCTATCCACATCAGTCAAAGACTGCAGAATTATATCAATCTGCAGATCCTTATCTAATTTAACATCGAGCTTCTCAAGCTCTCTAAATCCTTGATCATCATTAGATAATGATCTTGGACCGACTGTCCATCACGCATCTGAGCCATAAAAAGTCTCTTAGTGATTTGATATTTGGCTGCATGACTCTGTTCACCAAACAACTCTTACAAATGAGCCAATATTTAGTGGCTAATCTTTATGTCTTCATATTGGTGCTGGAGCTTATCAAACATCGAGCTCAACATGTAATACCTGATTTTATTACCTTCATCCATCCATTTTTTCAGACACGCTCTCTGATCAGTAGATGGACGGACTAGTAAAGTAGAAGAATTCTTTTCCAACACATAAGTCAACTTCTCAGAATTCAAAACTATTTTAAAGTTTCAGAGCTAATCCTTATAGTTAGGTCCAGTCAGTCTATGGGTGTCCAGGATACGGGCTAATAGGTTGGACGCAGACATTATCCTATAGAGAGTCAAAGTTTTGAATTAGATTTTTATAATTAAACTTAATAAATTTATTTAGAAATTTTATTTTTAAATAAATTAGGTTTTTACTATTTACTCAGTTCCTACACTTTCTTGGTAGAGATGCGAAAATCTTCATAATTATAGATTTTTAGTGGATGGTGCGGTCCCACCGACTGGCTCACCACCTCACCTAATAGTTATTGGTGATGGATCCATCGATGAGTGGATAACTCTTGTCAAATGATTCTCTAATCATGGTGTTCCCAAACCTAGTCTCTAATTCATGAATCTCAACGTATCTAGAATATTGATCCAATTCTTAGTTAAGTCAGACCTACCACTTGCACAAATTGGATTCCTAATTGGATCTCTCACCATATCCAAAATATTGAGCCCAACCCATCCTCCAATCCATAGCATCTAATGCCTAATAGATATGGTTGCATCTTTTCGGTGCAATTGAATTACTGTATCCAGTCGAGAACAATCAACCCCGGGAAGGGCCCATACATCTATAATGATGGAAGACCTTAGACTTAATATTTTCTTAGAAAGATTTAATTTAGGTCTCTTTAAACTTGACTTGATTTAGTCATAATAATTATGATTAACCTAGTGGCATGGATTAGCTCGAATTATTAGCCACCTCAAATTAGAACTGGATCGACACAAATAGCTAGATAAGTGAGACCGATGGAAGGGATATGCCATTAACTCGACAAGAATGCATTCAGATCGAGTAGCTCCCAATTAAAAATCAGTCAATCATATCTGCCAGATTTATCTTAAACATCAAATTATCGAATCAGAATCAATCGGGTTAGCCTATAATTCAAGCTCGAACCATGGAGTCAAATCAGATCTTGACTTGATCGAGTCACATCTCAGTGTGATTTAACCTTGACCCAAACTTAATCCTATTAGGCTGGTCAAATCTAAGCTTTCTTTGATCCCACCTAACCAACTCTTGATTCGATTTAATCAACCGCTAGACCTAATTGAGTTACCCAAGCTCGAACCCAATTTTATGAATGCGTCTTAGATCTAAAAATTTATAATTTTTAAATCTAATTAATTTTATAATCTTAATTCTTAATTAAGTTTAGATTCATGAATAAAATATGTAACAAAATTTTAGGATTTTAGGATCTAGGATTTTGCAGAAAATAAGTTTTGATTTTTGATTAAGGATGAATGTGCAGCACTCCTGCACATTATAAGAACATCCCATCAAATGGAAGGAGAGAAATTTTAAATCCTACTTTGTTCTTATGATTAGACGGCCAAGGAGAATGCCTTAATTAGAAATATATTTTTTAAAATAAAATAAGTTAGATCTAAATCATATATCACATATACAATCAATGATCTAACCTATATATGCCTTGCATACATCTCATGTATCATAACTCAATCAACCATGCATGCATTCAGATCTGATATATCACATATTATATCTAAAATTATAATTTTAAATTGATCATATCAAAATAAAACTATTCTAGATAGTTTATAGAACTATTCTACAACTAGTCTAAGCATGCATCTTTCATATCTCATATGAATAAATTAAAAATTAAAAATACTATTTTTTATTTTTTAGATCTAATTATAATATTTATAACATCAAAAAAATAAAAATAAAATAGATCTAAAATTATATTTAATCAAAATAATAACACGATTATACTAGACTACACATAGAACTATTCTACTCCTAGTCTAGTCATGCATCTCATACATTATAGATCTAAATCATATAATTTTTAATTTTTTGATTTCAAATCTAATCAATTTGATATGACATCTAAAATTTTTTAATATCAGATCATAAATAAAAATTAAATCAGATCTAAAATAGATTTGAAAAACTGCTAACGCAGCTCCGATACCAGTTTAAGAAAAATTTGATTTTCTATCGTAGGATCGATCAGATCCAATCAGATCTAAAAAAATATTTTAAAAAAAATCATAACAAATTCTAATCAGATATGAGACTTCTCAAATTTAATTCTTTAGATCTAATATTAAAAAATTAAAAATAAAATAAAATAAAATTTAATTTAAATACTTGATTAGGTAATCTAATTATCCTGTGATGATCTTGATTATTCCTAAGATTCTGGAATGAGCTATGCACGTGCTTGGTCTCTACTAGTATCTACTCAGACAGAATCTAGACATCTTCTCCTCATGAATCTTTTCTCTAAAGATCAGATCAAAATCTGATCTATAAGTCCTTCAAAATAATTTTTGAATGCAGTGCATCTATCTCACGAACACCATCGCGTAGAACCTAAATCTTGCACCAAAATACTTGGACCTTCTTCTTTAATTTATGCCTAACTTTTTAGGCACGTATAAGAGAGGGAGAGAGAGGATAGAGGGGATGTGGGATATCAGAGAGATGGCTCCTTTGGGCATGAAAAAAATTGTTACGTGAAAGCACAATAAAGTGAGAAGGGGTTTTAAACCTTATGCACCATCTAGAGTTCCTCTTTAACCAAATAACTTATTATTTGATCAAAGGGACATCTGGAAATATTATCCATGTCAAAACACCAAATCTTACCTAGTTTTCATGTTAAAAAGGAATCAGAAAGGGGGCAACATGAATAAATAAGGAAGAGTCCATGGCACCTAGGACTCTTCTCTTAAGAGTTTGATCCAAATCAAACTCTATCAGAACCAAGTCAAGGACCACCATAAATCATGAAATTTAGCACACCCATAGTATGATCAAGCCCTATCGCATATCCAAAAATCAAAGAAAAATCATTTCCAAAAAATTTTCTAGAAGCCTCTGATCGGGTGACCCTTAATTCTCTCAAATAGGTCAATTTTTAACCTTAGTTCAATTGCACTAGGAATGGATTTAATTTCTATAATTAATCTAATCTAGACTGGTTTTAGATAGATGAAAATAAATTCATTCAAGATAAAAGAATGAGTCAAATCAAATTTGACCTGGTTGCGATGAATCAGAAAGATTATAGAAGAAGAAAGCTAGGCTCAATCGCGTGCTAGCACGATTATCTTGAACCTGATTGGATCTAATCCAAATTGTTGACCCTATGATTGATTTTAATGATTATCAAACTTTGACTGTTTAAGTATTTAATCATGTATTTCAAGAATGAATGTAGGTCTTTTCAGATTTTCAAGTTAAAATTATAATTTTATCAAGTTGGAGATCAAGAAAAAGAGATAAGAGGTAAAATTATAATTTTATAAAATTAAAAAAAAATTATTTTGGAAGCCTCAAGAACAAGCTTAGAAGATTTTTGATCTTTTGGAGGCAGTCCCATAACTTTTGGATGCATAAATTAGAAGAAAATCAAGTTTTAGCAAAAGGGTCAACCCAAGGGATGACTTCTAGGTCATCCCCTTTCGAAATGGATTGCTCGGCATGCTTGGCACACAAACTAGGCCAACCCAGACTAAGCCGATCTAGTCTCAGTGGAAGCAAAAGATAGAAAGTTCAGAAAGCTAGTTTTTCAAGACCCAAAGGACTGAGCTGACTCAGCTATAAACTAAGCCGACCTAGTTAGGACTAAACTAACCTAGTCAAAAATTGAGCTGACCTAGTGATTGTAACGGTTAGTTTTCTACAGCTTGTCCAAATGGTCATTTCTCTACTCCAATGGCTATTTCAAGGCTTCCAATTGCTAGAACTGATCCTCAAACTATCATAAAGAGTATAAAAGGCTAGAGAAATATTTAGAAAGCAAGATCAAGTGGATTGAAAGTAGAAATCATTTAAATTATGAGGTTCATTGAATATCTAAAGAAAAAGAGAGAAAAGAGAGGATTTTGTGCATCAAATTTAGAGAGCTTACAAGTACGATCATCCTTATTCATTCAAGCTTTCTCTCAGCCTTCAAAGGAGAGAATACAAAGCTTCAAGAGCCATCTTTCAACCTCTCCATCAAACTTCAAAAAGTATTTTTTTTTTATTTTTATGCTGAATTTTTATACTTATATTTTTATTTCTTTACAAATTTCTTTGAGGAAAAGAAACTTGGGGTGTAGGTTGTTCCAAACTAAAAATTAGATAGTGTAAAGGTTGTGGTTAGTGCTCCTAGGTTAAAATCAATCGGGTTGATAGTGAACTCGATAAAACTATGAGTGTAGGATTGTGGTTGATGAGTCCAGCAAAATCAACTAGATTTATTTGTGATCCCAAGTCAAAACAAATGCACTGTAATCTTGGATTATAGTGAAATTCCTAAGGGGATGCTTGGAGAGTGGACGTAGGTGCAGGATTGCACCGAACCACTATAAAATCTTTATGTTTATTTTATGATTTTGCTTTTCTTGCTTTTCTTATTTACTTTATATATTTGCATTAGTTAGTTGCTTTTAATTTTACTGCTACACATTGCTCATCCACCATAAGCATTCAAGTATCTTTTAATTAGAAGTACATATTTGCATTAGAGTATAAATTGGCCAAAATTTTTTAGAACCCCCCCCTCTTAGGTAGCCATACCTAGGCAATAAGTGGTATCAGAGCAAGTGCTCTGTTATTAGTTGTTGATCTAACCGTCAAGAGCTAAAGATCTAAGCGATCCAAATGGATTCTTTGTTTAGTGAAGGCTATTCTATTGATAGACCTCCAATGCTTGATGAATTAAATTATAGTTATTGAAAAGCATGCATACGTATCTTCATACAAGCATACGATTATAACTTATGGAAGATTATAGTTGATGGCTCATACACCCCTAAAGTATTAAAAGAGCATGACAAAGAAATAATATAATTAAATGCTAAGGCCTTAAATATACTTTATTGTTCATTAGATATAAATGAGTTCAATCTAATTTTTTCTTATATTTCAGCAAAATAAGTTTGGGAGAAATTAGAAATAACTTTTGAGGGAGCCGGTCGAAAAGAAGAACTAAGCTCCCAAGAGGATAATAAAGCTCACCCCAGCATATGCCTCATGGCTCATGAGGATGAAAAGAAAAAAAAGAAAAAATAAAAGAAAAAGAAAATATTGATTATGGAGGAGCAAAACAAAGAAAAGAAGAATGAGAAAGAGGAAGGTATAGCAAGTTGTTACCTCATGGCTCAAAATGACGAGGTATATCATGAACACTCCTCTAAATTTACTTGTAATGAATTATATAAAGCCTTCAATGAGTTAATGGATGAACATAAGAAGGTAAGGCTATAAAATAAAGAACTTAAAAAATTTAATCTTTCTTTGGCTAAACAAAAAGACAAGATTTTAAGTGAAAAAAAGATTTTTTGAAAAATATGAAAAATATGGCCAAAGAAATTTTTTTTTTTTTAAATAAATTAAAACTCTAACTAAAAAAAATGATAATATAGTTAAATCTAAAAATTTCTTAGTTAAAGAAAAAGAAAGATTTTTAAAATCTGAAAAATCTATGATTGAAGAAAATCTTAAATTGAAAGAAGAACTTAATAAACTAAGATTTTCTACTAAAAAAAGAGTAAATTTGAAAAAATTCTTTTAGAAAAAAATATCAAACTAAAGAAAGAGATTGAAAGCTTGAAATCCATAATTGAAAAGTTTACAATTGAGTCTCAAAAGCTTCAAGCCATTTTAAATGATTAAAGAGCTATTTTTGACAAACATGGAATTAGTTATGATTCAATAAAAAAATTAAAGTTTGACAAAAATATGCTCAACAAAGCTTCAATTGAAAATTATTAAATTAAGTACTTTAAAAATAATAAAATTAATCATAAAATTTTTGAATGCAATATTAAAAGAAATGGCCAAACTTATATCAAACAAATTTGGATTTCAAAAGAAATCATAAGCTCTAACCTTCATGGACCCAAGATGACTTGGGTACCAAAAACTAGTAAATGATTTTGCAGGTATACTAAGGATCCAATTGAATAAAATAAAAAAATACTTGTAGTTGGATGCCTTGGGAATGGACTTGGATGGATAATGATATTGGTAAAATCTAAACTTTCTTCACATCATACCGTCAATATTTGTTGAAGTTATTTTGATTAATTTTACTGTTTCTAAAGATCTATCAATATTGTTTTATATCCTGCTTGAGATACTTTTCAATGTTCTCATATATTGATATAATTGATTAATTTTGATGTATACTATGATTTGAATGCTTTGAATTTTAAAAAAAATTAATATGCACTCCTTTATATATCATGTTATGATATAAATTGAAACTATCTTAAAATTTAATGTGATATAATAGCTTTCCCATATCAATTTTGCAATTGATAAACTTAAATTAAAAGATTCTTAATTGGATATAAATATTTTTAAATTGCTAAACATACAAGTAAAACTAAGTTTGACATTCTCATTCAAAATGCTTGATGTGTTAAGTTGCTTTGCATTTTAAGTTTACCCTTAAGGATTTGAAATCCCATAGTTAGATCAAAATATAAAGCCAATATCTAGATCCCTCGTATTTTAACTTCAATTGATTTTGTCCCCCAACTTGAAGAATGTCTTTCACTTGGTATCAAATTGAATTTGAAATGTATTTGCATATTTTTTCTATTATTTTCAAGCCATGAATCTAAAAATTGATTTTTCTTTAATCTTTAGGTAGTATCAAATTTTTAAGAAAATTATTAATTAATCTAAATTTTAGTTCTATTGATATCATGAAAACTTCTAAGCAAGTTATTTAATTTAATTTTTAAATAATTAATATCAAGATAATTATTATTTATTTTAAATTTTAAAGCTCTTGGTATGAAAACTTTCGTAATTGCTATCAAACAGTACATCATTGTCTTACACTTCAATACTTTATCTTTTAGCAAAAATTAAAAAATATCTTTATCTCCAATCTAATTTTGCAAAGTTATATTCTCGATGCTACATCATTTGAGATAAATCCAAAAAGTTCATACCTTTTCTAAACTTAATTGCCTAGTATTTCATAAGAAAAGAGATGAAATAATCTTTCAAAGAATAACAAAAAATCTATTTATAATTTACCTTGGATGATTTGTCGATATCAATTCAAAATAATTTATCATAATTTAAAATTCTCAAAATAGTTTGAATTTTAGATCAAGTGGTATTAAGAAAAATCTCTAGGCAACAAGATTTCAAAACTTCCTAGTTGAATTAAACTCATAGAGCCTTTATCTAGTTTTCTCTTGATTTGATTTATCCTATTTGATTATCAGAACCACCCCTAATTGATTATTTTTTTACGATCCTCTAAATTTTCTTGAATACCTCTCTTGTTCATCGATTTGATTGACTATTTGATCTTAAAATAAAATTTATTGATGAACATTCTTATTTTATTTTAATTGATTAATTTTAAAAATTAAATTTTAAAATTGATCTTCTTGAATCTTTTGAAGTTGATATCTAACAAGATATTTTAAGAAAGTTATCATTTATCCTTAAACCTAAACTTTTAAAGAGGACTTCAATTTTAAGTGATTGGTATCAAATATTTTATTATTTGTCATGTATTTGATTGATCTATCTTTTGGCAAAAAGAGAAGAATGCTTTTATTTTAAATATAGTTTTGCACTACTATATCATTTGATATAATATCGTTTGAGATAAATTTAAAAATATATATCTTTTTTGAAACTATAATTGCTTGATTCTTTTTAAGAAAAAAAAGAGATGATATTTTGAAGAATAACTTAAAATTTTTTTATGGTATATCTTGACTGATTTGCTACTATCAACTCAAATTGATTTATTTGAATCAATTTATTTTTATCAATTCAAAACTAAATTCATTGATATCAAGCTGAATTTGTAAATTAATCTTTAAATGGTATTAACTATTAAAAAAATCTTGATTTGATCTAAATTTTAATTTAATTGATATCAAGAAATTTCTTCCTAAGAAAATTCTTACTCTTGATATCATTGGTATCATTCTTGACTTGTATTTTATTTTATTATTTTTTTAGCAAAAGAATTAGATATAATGTCTTAAATCTATTTTATATTGATATACTCTTGATATGATATCTCTTGAGAAAAATTAAAAGAATCTTATACATTTTTCTGAACTTAATTGAGTAAATATTTTATTTGATTAATGCTTATTTCACTCAATTGATGCTTGTACTTTTAAATTATATTTAATTTTAAAATGACATTATTTGCTAAAGTAAGGGAGAGAAATTATTAAAGAAGAAATGACCAATTATTTGAAATAAGCTTTGAAATTAAAAATATCTTCCAAATTTAGAAAATCTGAATTTAGTAGTTAAATTCATATTGAATCTGCTTAATTTGAAAGAAAAAAGATAAGAAAAATTAAAAAGTAAATTTATCTAGTATTAATTATGAAAAATAAGAGGAGTGATATTATCTAGCTTTGATTGAAAATTCTAATTAGCTTATATTAAGATAAATGAACATTGATTTCATTATACTTTTGAGCCTTAATATGATGATTCTATTTGATCTATATGCTTTTGATTTGATTGTCAAATCATTTTTGAAAACTATTTGGAGTGAAAAGAAGTTTGAAATATATTCTTACTCTAAATAATTTGATTTTGATACATTCTTATAATTTTGAAGCTCATTGATAAATATAATACTGAACTTTTCATGTGCCAAACTTTAAACTTGATTTATATGATCATTTTTGGCAAATGATTAGAGTTAAATTAAATTTAAAATATATTCTTACTCCAAAAAATAAATTTTTAAACTAAATTTTGAAACTCATTTAAAAATTTAAATTTGATCATAAATTTTTGATGTGCATTGCAAAATTCTTATGAATAATTGGTATTGAAGTAATTTTTACTCAAAGTAATAAATTTGAAAATATGATGTTGCTTTGATTCTATTTATTTTACTTTGCTCGATATATTTTCGATATATATCTTTTACGAACTTAATTAACTAAATTTTTTTAAGAAAAAGAAAGATTGAATATTAAAGTATATACTATGCTTGATTTCATGATTAAATCCTTTGAAAAGCTTTATTCTTCTTAAAGCTTAAAAGTGCATATATGAAAATTAGATTAAAAGATCATATTCATTTAAAAAGAGGGAGAGTCTATAATATTTGAATTCAAGCTAATTTTTGAAAAAAAAAAAACATTCATTCAAAAGGAGAGATGATTTATTTAATTTGACTTTATGAATTTGATACATCTCTTAATTTAATATCTTGATATTGATTTTGATGATTTCTTTTTTCATTCTTTTCTACGAGCTTTTTAACATTGTCAAAAAGAGGGAGAGGTATATTGAGTATATGCTTAAAGAATTAATACTTAAAAAACTCAATGAATTTCATGCTTAGAACCTTAATACTCATTTATTTGAATTAAAATATTATTTTGATATGAGTATATAAATTATGTAAAATATTAATTGGAGCTTTCATGAAGTGTGCATTTATGTTTATGTATATTATCACTTCATGACTTAAACTTGCCAATTTATTAAAATATATTAAATTATATTTTTGTGGATATACTCAAAGTTTTATCATCATAAAAAAAGGAGAGATTGTTGACCCCATGATTGATTTTGATGATTGTCAAACTTTAAGTATTTAAGTATTTAACCATGTGTTTCAAGAATGGATATCAGTCTTTTCAGATTTTTAAGTTAAAATTATAATTTTATCAAGTTGGAGATAAAAAAAAAGTGACAAGGAGCAAAATCATAATTTTATGAAGTTGAAGAAAACCTATTTTGAAAGCCTCAAGAATAAGCTTAGAAGATTTCTAACCTTTTAGAGGCAGTCCCATAACTTTTGGATGCATAAATTAGAAGAAAATCAAGTTTTAGTAAAAAGATCAATACAAGGGATGACCCCTAGGTCATCCCCTTTCGAAATGGGCTGCTTGGCATGCTTGGCACGCAAACTAGGCCAACTCAGTCTAAGACTGTGTCGACCTAGTCTCAGTGAAAGCAAAAGATAGAAAATACAGAAAGCTAATTTTTCAAGGCCTAAGGGACTGAGCTGATTCAGCTATAAACTAAGCCAACCCAGTTAGGACCGAGCCGATCCAATCAAAAATTGAGCCGACCTAGTGATCATAATAGCTAGTTTTCTGCAGCTTTTTCAAATGATCATTTCTCCACTTTAATAGCTATTTCATAGCTTTCAATAGCTAGAACTGATTCTCAAGCTATCATAAAAAGTATAAAAGATTAGAGAAATATTTAGGAAGCAAGATCAAGTGGATTGAAAGTAGAAATCATTCAAATTGTGAGGTTCATTGAATATCTAAAGGAAAAGAGAGGATTTTGTACATCAAATTTAGAGAGCTTCCAAGTGTGATCATTCTCATTCATTCAAGCTTTCTCTCGGCCTTCAAAGGAGAGAAGATAAAGCTTCAAGAGCCATCTTTCAGCCTCTCCATCAAACTTCAAAAAGAGTTTTTTTTTTTATATTTTTATGCTGAATTTTTATACTTGTATTTTTATTTCTTTACAAGTTTCTTTGGAGGAAAGAAACTTGGGGTGTAGGTTGGTTCAAGCCAAAAATTAAAAAGTGTAAAGATTGTGGTTGGTGCTCATAGGTTAAAATCAACTGGATTGATAGTGAACCCAAGAAAACTATCGATATAGGGTTGTGGTTGGTGAGCCCGGCAAAATCAACTAGGTTTATTTGTGATCTCGAGTCAAAACAAACGCATCATAATCTTAGATTATAGTAAAATTTCCAAGAGGATAGCTTGGAGAGTGGACGTAGGTGTGGGATTGCACCGAACCACTATAAAATCTTTATGTATTTATATTGATCCAAAGATTAATTTTGATGATAACAAAGAGTTTTGAGTATAAGTTACTAATATTTTTTATAAGGTTATGTAGTTGTAGAAGTCAAATGCTTGCAAATTCTAAATGTTTTCAAATATCCAAGTAAAGAATCATCACTCAAGATATGAAAAAGGAAATTCAAGATTAGACGCATTCTTCAAGAGGATTTAATGAAGATTAATCAAGTCAAAAAGGCAAGTCTAGCTTGCAAATCAATTTGGAGAAGATAGGCTGACAAACTGTCTTTGGCACGCATAGCACACAAACTAGGCTAACCCAGTCTGAAACTAAGCCGATCTAGTCTTAGTGAAAATAGAAGATAGAAAGCACAAAAAGTAAAATTTTTAAGATCTAGGGGACTGAGCCGACCTAGCTATAAACTGAGCCGATCCAATGAGACTGAGCTGACCTAGTCTAAAACTAAGCTGGCCTAGTATCTGTAATAGCTAGTTTTCAGAACTATAGCTTTTTCATCCCAAGAGCTTTCCAACGGTTATTTTCTCTTCTCTAATGACTAGATCACTTTCAAAAGCTCATGTTGGTGACTTGTAATAGTGGAAAACCTCTAGAATATATAAGAAAACACTTGGAGCATTAAAAACAAGCTTTGAAGAGTATATTGAGTATTATTTGAAAAAGTTAAGAAATAAGCTGAAAAGAAGAGAGAAGGAGTTATTTTTTAGAGTGATCCTTTGTCCTTCCACTATAAAACATCCTTAAACAAGTGAGAGCTAGAGTGAAGAGAATCAAGGAGCCTCACAATTTCTCATTCATTCAAGAAGAAGAAATTTATCTTACAAGCAAAGCAACTTAGATTATCTTCTCTTGTGCTTCAAAAGAGTTTATTTTAAATTATAATTTTATATTTTATTTTAAGTTTCTTAGGGTGAGAAACTTGAGTTAGTCCAAGTCTCAAGTTGGATATTGTATTAGTTTGATTGATGAGCCAAGGATAAAATCAATTGGGGTTGATTGTTAGTCTAAAGAAAATAATCACTTATGAGATTTTGATTGGGGATTTAGGAAAAACCAACTGGGTTGATTGTGAGTCTGAAAAATAATTATGCATGATTTTGGTTGATTATCCAGAAAAAACTAACTGGGTTGATTGTGAGCCCAAAAAATAATCGTGTATGATTTTGATTGGTGAGCTAGAGAAAATCAACTGAATTTGATTGTGAGCCTGAAAAATAATCAAACTATAATTTTTGTTGAGAATTATAGTTGAATTCTTAAGGGGTATACTTGGGGAGTGGACGTAGGTGCTGAGTTTGGCACCGAACCACTATAAAATTTATGTATTTATGATTGTGTATTCTTTACTTTATTGCTTTCATTCACTGCACATTACAAAGCTTATTTTATTACCTATTATGTGCACATCATTTAGTTTAAATCATTCAAATATGCACATTAGTCAAAAAGTTTTTTAAATACCCAATTCATCCCCTATTGGGTAGCCATACTTGGGCAATAATTGGTATCAGAGTAGGTATTTTGTTATTGATTATTGACCTTACAGTCCAGGATGAAAGATCTATGGCAATCAAAATGGAGTCTTTGTTTAATGAAGGATATTCTATAAATAGACCTCCACTTTTTAATGGCTCACATTATAGTTATTGGAAAGCACGTATACGCATCTTCACATAAGTACATGATTATAACCTATGAAAGATTATAATTGATGGCTCACACACCTCCAAAGCATTGAAAGAGCATGATAAGGAAATGGCCCAACTTAATGCTAAGACCATGAATATACTTTATTGCCTTTTAGAGTTAAATGTATTTATTGCAATTTCTTTATGTATTTCAGCAAAACATATATGATAGAAATTGGAAAGAACATATGAAGGAGCAAATCAAAAAGAAAAATCAAGCTTCCAAGAAGAAAAGGAAGCTCACCCCAATCTATGCCTGATGGCTCATGAGAACGAAAAGAAAAAAAAGAAGAAGAAACAAAGGAGAAAGAAAGCAATAATTAAGGAGGAGCAAGTCAAAGAAAAGCTAAATGAGAAAGAGGAAGAAAGTGCTATAATTCTTACCTCATGGCCAATGACAATGAGGTAAACATTAATGACTCTTCCAATTTTACTTTTGATGAGTTATTTGAAGCCTTTAATGAATTAATGGATAAATTCAAAAATTTAAGGTTGAAAAATAAAGAGCTTAAACGATCAAATCTTCTTCTAGCTAATGAAAAGAATAACCTTTTGAGTGAAAAAGAAGATCTTTTGAAAGAAACAAATTCTTTGACTAAAGAAAAGAATATACTTTCTAAAATTGAAAAATCTTTAGTTGAAGAAAATACTAAGTTGAAAGAAAAATTCAAAAAATCAAAATTTTATATTGAAGAGAAAGAAAAATTGTTGGAAGAAAAGAAATCTCTTATGAAAGAAAATAAAAAATTGAGAAAAGAGATTGGAACATTAAAGCCCATGCTTAACAAGTTTACAATTGGATCTCAAAAGCTTCAATCTATTTTAATCAATCAAAAGGCTATTTTTGATAAAGCTAGAATTGGATATAATCCTTTAAGAAAATAGAAATTTATGAATAACATGTTTAGCAAAGCTTCATTTGAAAATCATTTAATTACATGTTTCAAATGTAATAAAGTTGGTCACAAAATTTTAGAATGCAATACCAAAAGAATTGGCCAAACTTTAATTAAATAAATTTGGGTTCCAAAAGAAACCATGTGCTCTAACCTCCATGGATCCAAGATGACTTGGGTACCAAAAATTAGCAAATAATTTTTGTAGATATTCTAAGGATCCAATGGAATGAAAAGGAAAAAAACTATTTTGGATGGATGCCTTGGAGATGAAAGTAGATTGGTGATGATGCTCGGTATAATCTAAACTTTTCTCACATTATACCATCAATGCTTACTTGATTGATTCTATTAATTTTTATGATCTATCTACATGGGTTTATATTGTATTTACTTAAAATACTTTTAGTACGATTGATTTTGATGATGCATTGGTGCTTATATTGAATATGTTTCTTGATCTAAATTTGAATATAAAATTCATATTATATTTTTGCAAAAAGAGATGAAAACATTTAAGAAAATGATTTGATCTCATTTGATTAATTATCATACCGCCAATTGCATGTTAAATGATTCAATGATCTATCTTATTTTGATTAACTATTATAATTAAATACTATAATTGATTATGATTGAACATATATTGAATATAACTGATTTATGAACTTTCATTATTAGAGTTTAAGAATAATTTGAAACATTAATATATTTATATATATGTTTGATAAGCTGAACTTCTTAAAGAAATATTTTCAAACTCAATTGGTATCTTGACTTATAATAAATACTTATAATGACAAAAAGGAAGAGAAGAATGAGTATAAAATGAGAATTACAAATATAATTAAATCTAAATTTGGCACACTACTAAATTGGGCAACAAGTGTTATTTCAGCAAGAATTAAATAAAGAATGTGCAAGCAAGTGAAAGTCAATTATAACTAGAAGTATGGAAGAAGCCTCGGCATATAGTAAGGGGGAGCAAACTTTGAATAAAAATTAAACTCAATTGATTATAATATTAAGAGGGAGCTTAATGATTTTGGACTACTAAAGAAGAATTTACTCTGTTAATTTTATTAATTACCTTCTTTTTGAGTTGTTCTTTTTGATGTTGTCAAAAAGGGAGGGAGTTATTGTTGAGTATATGCTTGAGTTTAACTAGAATGAAGTTTATTGTTTAGTGGTTTCATGCTTTATAAATATGAAATCTTTTAGAAACTCACAACATATTATTTGCATATATTCAAAAGTTTTGTCATCATCAAAAAGGGAGAGATTGTTGACCTAAAGATTGATTTTGATGATAACAAAGAGTTTTGAGTATAAGTTACTAATGTTGTTTATAAGGTTATGTAGTTATGGAAGTCAAATTCTTGTAAATTCTAAATGTTTCCCAATATCCAAATAAATGATCACCACTCAAAATATAAGAAAAGAAATTCAAGATTGGATGCATTCTTCAAGGGATTTAACGAAGATAAAATCAGTCAAAAGCGTAAGTCTTAGTTCAATTCAATTTGGGAAAAATTTGGCCTCCTAACTTCTTGCATCATCCAGATCTTGGAATACCAGTTTAAAATCATGAGCCGACCTGTCTCAGTTGGAAATATGAAGATACAAAAGCATAGAAGCTAAAATTTTCAGACTCCAGAGACTTCATGTCGATCAACTATTAAACTGAGTCGACCTCAATCGATTTGAGCGTACCTGCTGATTGAAGCTGCACCAGTGTGTCTAATATTGGCTAGTTTTTCTAGAACTTTATAGTTTTTCATCCCATTATTAATCTTTTTCAATCGGGCTATTTTTCTTCTTCAATGGCTAGATCACTTTCAGAAGCCCATGTCGTGACTTTATTTAATTATGAATAACAAATTATAACATCAATCTGACATTAAATATAATTGAAGAAATAGAAACTTTGGAAGCTTTAAAGATGAAGAAGCTAGTAGAAGGATTTTTTTGAGTGATTATAAATTGAGGCTCCCTAAAGATAGATCTGAAAGACAGGAGAGAAAGCCGATTTTTTGAATCGCTCCATGAAATACTGAAGGAGCCAAGTTGTAGAATTAAGACTCAATTCTCATTCAAAGGTGAAGAAGATCAACTTTACAAGCAAACAACTTAGATTATCTCTTTTTGCCCCTTTAAAAGAGTTTGTTTTTAAATATATTAATTTTTATATTTTCATTTTCTTGGGTGAGAAACTTGGGTTGGTCCAATGCCTGACTTGGGACTTTGATATTGGTTTGATTAGTGAGCCAAGGGTAAAACCAATCGCGGATTGATGTTTAGCGCCGAAGTAATATCACTTATAATTTTGGTTGGTGATCCAGAAAATCCAACTGCGATTGATTGCTGAGCAACGCCCAAACCAAACCACCCACAAGGAAATAATTGTGTAAGATTTTGATTGGTGATTCGGGGGAAAACCAACTAGGTTGATTTGTGAAGCTGTGAAAATAATCATATATGATTTTGGTGATGACAGGAATATCAACTAGGTTTGATTGTGAGCCCAAAAAATAATCGGACTGATACTTATTGAGAAATTATATTGAATTCTTAAGCGGATATACTTGGGAGTTGACGTAGATGACTC
>QRFJ01000015.1:352263-408757 GCA_006176705.1 Cocos nucifera
AAGCAGAAGGTTCTGGATCTAGCCATGCAAGTGCCTAGCCTCTACCGATATCCACTCAGGCTGGATCTAGAGATCCTCTTCTTCTCTATCACATCTCCAAAAATCAGATCTGGATCTGATCAGGAGGATCTTCAAAACTCCTTTTGAAGATCAGCAGTCGTTCTTTTGCAGCACAGCGAGCCTTCTAGCTTTCAGTCGCCTTTCTTTGATCTGGATCGCACCAACAAAAATCCAAAACTCCTTTTGGACGTGGAGAGGAGAGGGAGAAGGTGGTTTGGCATGGAGGAAGAGGGGAGAGAAGGCCTTGGGGCGTGGAGATCTCTATTTCTTTCCAATATTCTCTTTGAGTTGGGTGCAGGGTCTTATTTATAGACTAAGCGTGATCCAACTCTTCCTCTTCCAACCAATCACAACTCTTTATGAAATTAGATCTAAATCTGATTGATGAAAATAGAGTCCCCTGGATTCCTCCTTAGAGGGTGCCTAAGACCAGTCAAAGTTGGTTCTTAGGAGAACTCTAATTGGAATCCAAAAAGGAGATGGAGTCCTTGTCAACAAGGACTCCTAGGCGCCTCCAGCTGGGTGACGCCTAGTAGGCTGGGCCCTCTCGCCAGTAGTGGTAGGACAGGCCCCACCACTCCAAAGTGTGCATGATATGTGGTCAAAAGTCAAAATGTCAATGGTCAATGTTTGACCAGTCAAAGGTAGACTTTTGACCAAAGTCAAGAAATGGCAGGTGACCAAAAATGGCAGGTAATGTCTTACAAAATAAGACAACCTTTTCTGACTTGAACATCCTCCAGTCAGACCATATGAAGGCCTCTGATTGAGCACAAACTCCTTTGGCTCAGTCAGGACAACTTGTTTGTGATAGCAAAAGAAGAACTTCAGGTTCGATCGAGTGCTAGCATGATTTCCTTGAACCTAATTGAATCTCATTCAAATCAATTGAACTGGATCAGTTCAATTGATGATCACTAGATTCAAACCCTTATTTGTGTGACCCAGTTAGTTTCAGTTCTGTATGGTAATGGGATATGTCATGATCTCTATCATCTACCTCATCAAAACTCCTTTCAATGGATCAGAACTCTTTTGATTCGAACAGCTAGAATGATCGATCATCTAAATCATTCTAATTGCTCTCAAAATCCACCAGTGACACCTAGCAGTATATGATGGCAACCCATCAAAGCTATGCGAACCTCTTAGTGTAGCTACCTGTGTGATTAAGTTGTTCTATCTTGAGCCTCGATCAGATTAGGGTTAAGGTAAACTCGTCAAACCCTAGTCTCTGTCATATGATGTAATCATTCGATTCGAGTCCAATGTGAAAATCTAAATAGAAACACTTTCTATTATTTCACTCTGCCATGGCCATGGGCTTCTGGACTTGATTCTCATAATTATCATAGGGCTACTCCTCTACCATCGAGGTAGATAGATTCCATCTTGATGCCATCCAGTTCCTACAATGAACATGCTATAGCCAACATACACCTCAGGGTTCCATATGGCTAGGAGACCAAGTAATGGTGTAGTCAAACTATAACACCCTCAAGGTGAACTGTCGATGCACCTCAGGTCAAAGAACCAAATACACTACTGCAGCATCGAGTCAGTCATTGACGAGAAGGTAGACTCCCTAATGACTACTCGAGATGGTCACGCTCAGTGCCCTCGTTCTCTAACGAGTACCTGTACTCTCGCTCTGGTGTCTCCACACCGTAGACTCAAGACTCATCTACTAAAGAGAAGCGATTGTACACCAATCTTCCGGATCTATCACCATCCTTATGATGATCCTATGGTCGGGAGCATTTTATGAGTTAACAATGATTATTCATGTCTTAAATTTTCAACTTTTGAAAATATGAATTATCATTACCATTAACTTAAAGGATGTATCACAGATACTAAATACACATATGTGATAGAAAGTAACCCATTTTATTGATATTAATCAAAATTATAATTTTGCCCCTAGAAGTGTATTACAAGTGTCAGCCAATTCTGGCTTCTAGGGCACATATATCTAACACCAGTCATCGACGAGAAGGTAGACTTTCTTATAACAGATTGAGGTGGTCATACTCAGCACTCTCATTCTCTAACGAGTACCTATACTCTCGCTCCGGTGTCTCTACACCATAGATTTAAGATTCATCTATTCTAAAGAAGCAATTGTACACCAACCTGTTAGATGTGTGCCCTAGAAGCTAGCTTGGCTAACACTGATAATACACTTCTAAGGATAATTTTATAATTTTGACTATAAATTAGTAAAAAAAATATTTTCTATTACAGTGTGCCTTTAAAGTATATGTGATATATCCTTTGAGTTAATGATAATGACAATTCATATTTTCAAAGAGTTAAAAATTTAAGATATGAATTTTCATAATTAACTCATAAACTGCTTTCGACCGTAGGATCATCACGAGGATGGTGATTGATTCGGAAGGTTGGTGTACGATTGCTTTCTTTGAGTAGATGAGTCTTGAGTCTACGGTGTGGAAAAATCAGAGTGAGAGTACAGATACTCGTTAGAGAATGAGGGTACTAAGTATGACCATCTCAAGCATTCATAAGAAAGTCTACCTTCTCATCAATGACTGGCTCGATGTTGCAGTAGTGTGTCTAGTTCTTTGATTTGAGGTGCATCGATAATTCACCTTAAGGGTGTTGTAGTTTGATTATACCATAACTCAGTCTCCTAGCCATTTGGAATTCTGAGGTGTATGTTGGCTATAGTACGTTCATTATAGAAATTGGATTGCACCAATAAGGGATCTATCTACCTCGATAGATGAGGAGTAGCCCTATGATGATCATGAGAATCGAGTCCATAAGCTCATGGCCATGGTAGAGTGAAGATGATAGAAAGAGTTTCTATAAAGGGTTTCACATAGGACTCGAATCGAATGATTAATTCATATGATAGATATTGGATTTGACGAGTTAACCTTAACCCTAAAATCCTGTCGGGGCTCAAGATAGAAGAACCCAATCACACAGGTAGCAGCACCGAGAGGTTCACTTTCAGTTCTGATGGGTTGCCATCATATGCTGCTAGGTGTTACTGGTGGATTTTGAGAGTAATTAGAATGATTTTGATGATCGCTCAATCTAATTATATGAATCAGAAAAGTTCTGATCCATGGAAAGGTATTTCGATGATGTCGATGATGGAGATCATGACATATCTCATTACCATACGAAATTAAACCTAACTAGGTTACACAAACAAGGGTTTGGATCTGGATGTCATCAATTGAGCTAATCGAGTTTTATTGATTTAGATTAGATCCAATCAGATTCAAGGTAATCGTGCTAGCACACGGTTGAGCATGACTTTCTCCTTCTGATTCATCGCAACCAAGTCAAATTTAATTTGACTCATTTCTATATCTTGAATGAGTTTATTTTCATCTGACTAGAATAAGTCCAGGTTAGATTAATCATTAAAATTAAATTCATTCCTAGCTCAATTGGACTAGGGTCAATAGTTGACCCAATTGAGAGAATTGAGGGTCACATGATTAGAGAATTTTAAAAAATTTTTTAGAAATTATTTTACTCTAATTTTTGGTTATATGATAGAGCACGAATCATACTTTGGGTGTCCAAAATTTCATGATTTTTGGAGATGCCTAAACTAGGTTTTGATGGAGTTTGATTTGGATCAAACTCTTAAGGGAAGAGTCCTAAATGCACATGGACTCTTCCTTATCCTTTCATGCTGCCACCTTCTAAATGGATTTTTGGTGTCAAAACTAGATGAAATCTGAGGTTTTTCATGGAGATCAGGTCTACGAGTCCCAATAGTCTAATTAATAAGGTTTTTGGCTAAAAAGGGACTCTTTATGGCACTATGTCTAGTATAAGAACTCTTTTCATGAAATTGCCTCAACATAATTATTTTTTCCACACCCAAAGGATCCTTTTCTCTAATATCCACACCCCCTCTATTCTCTCTCACTCCCTCTCTTCTACATGTCTAAAAAGTTAGGCATAAATCTAAGTTGAAGGTCCAAGATTTTTGGCACAAGATTCAGCATCTACGCGACGGTATTCATGAGATGAATAGGCTGCCCTTAGAAGTCATTTTGAAGACTTTTCATATCAGATCTAGATTTAATTTTTGAAGAAAAGATTCACAAGGAGAAGATGTTCAGATCTTGCTCAAGTGGATATCGGTAGAGGCTAGACGCGTGCATGGCTCCTTCCAGAACCTCAGGAATCAATAGGATCATAATAGGATAATTAGATTACCAAATTAGGTACTTAAAATTAAATCTAATTTAATTTTATTTTTAACTTTTAATATTATATCTCTATGATTAGATCTGAGAAGTCTTAGATCTAATTAATATTTTAGAAAAAAAATTTAAAATATTTCTTTAGATCCAATCAAATCTGAACGATCTTATGCTGGAAAAATAGGTTTTTTCTTCAACTGGTATCAGAGTTGCGATTGCAGTTCTTCGAATCTATTTTAGATATAATTTTTTTTTATTTTTATTTGATATTAAAAAATTTTAGATGTCACATTAGATATGATTAGATCTAAAATTAAAAAATTAAAATTAAATTATTTAGATCTAATATGTATGAGATGCATGACTAGACTGGGAATAGAATAGTTCTATATGTAGTCTAGTATAATCATATTATTAATTTGATTAAATATGATTTTAGATCTATTTAATTTTTATTTTTTTGATATTATAATTATTATAATTAAATTTGAAAAATAAAAAATAAAGTTTTTAATTTTTGATTTATTCATATATAATATGAAAAGATGCATGTTTAGACTAGTTGAAGAATAGTTCTATAAATTATCTAGAATAGTTTTATTTTGATATGATCAAATTTAAATCTATTTTTTAGATATTATATATGATATTTTAGATCTAAAAAATATGCATATTTAATTTAGTGATGATACATGAGA
The DNA here is from genome assembly GCA_006176705.1 of Cocos nucifera. Lineage (NCBI taxonomy): Eukaryota > Viridiplantae > Streptophyta > Magnoliopsida > Arecales > Arecaceae > Cocos > Cocos nucifera. The sequence continues at coordinate 357,224 of QRFJ01000015.1, forward strand.
TGTATGCAAAGCATGTATTAGTTAGAACATTAATTATATATGTGACATATGCTCTAGATCTAACTAGTTTTATAGTTTCAATTATATTTCTGATTAAGGCATTTCTCTTGGCCGTCTGATCATAAGAATAAAGTAGGATTTAAAGGCCCTCTCCTCCCATTCGATGAGGTGTTCTTATGGCATGTAGGGGTGCTGCACGTTCGTCCTTAATCAAAAATCAAAACTTATTTTCTGCAAAATCCTAAATCCTTAAATCCTAGGATTATGATATAAATTTTTTATTTATGAACCCAAACTTAATTAAAAATTAAGATTATAAAAATAATTAGATCTAAAATTAAAAATTTTTAGATCTAAGATATTTTTATAAAATTAGGTTCGGGCTTGGATAGCTCAATTAGGTCTAGCGATTGATCAAATCGAATTAAGAGTTGGTTAGATGGGATCAGGAGTGTTTAGAATTGACCAGCCCAATAATTGTAAGCCTGGGTCAAGGTTGACTCACAACCACATGTGATTGATCCAATTAAGACCTAATTTGAATCCGTGGTTCGAGCCTGGACTGTAGGCTAACCCGATTAGTTCTGATTCAATAATTTGATGTCTAAGAAAAGTTTAGCAGATACAATCGATTGATTTTTAATTAGGAGCTACTTGATCTGAATGCGTTCTTATCGAGTTAATGGCATATCCCTTCCATCGATCTCACTTATTTGATCATTTTTGTCAACTAAATTTTGATTTAAGGTGGCTAACAGTTCGAGCTAACCCATGCCACTAGGCTTGTCATAATCATAATGACTGAGTCAAGAGACCTAAATTGAATCTCCCTAAGAAAAGATTAAATCAATTAGTCTTCCACCATTGTAGATGTGCGGGCCCTTCCCAGGGTTGATTGTTCTCAGCTGGTTACAGTGGTTCAGTTGCACCAGAAAGATGCAATCATGTCTATTAGGTATTGGATGCTATGAATTGGAGGATAGGTTGGGCTCAATATTTTGAATACGGTGAGGGACCCAATTAGAAATCCAATTCGTGCAAATGGTGGGTCTGACTGAACTAAGGAGTGGATCAATATTTTGGATACGATGAGATTCATAAATTAGAGACCAGAATTAGGTACACCATGATTAGAGAATCATTGGATAAGAGTTGTCCACTCATCGGTTGATCCATCATCAATAACTGTTAGGTGAGGTGGTGAGCCAGTTGGTGAGACCACACCATCCACTAGAAATCAATTGATCACGAAGATTTTTGCATCTCTACCTAGGGAGTATAGGGATTCGAGAAAATAGTGGAAGCCTAATTCATTTAAAAAAATAAAATTTCTAAATAAATTGATTAAGTCTAATTACAAAATCTAACTAGAAACTTTGACTCTCTCAAAAAAAATGTCTGCATCCAACCCACTAGCCCATATCCTGGACACCCATAGACTGATCGGACCTAACTTCAAGGATTGGCTCTAGAATTTCAAAATTATTTTGGGTTCTGAGAAGTTGACTCATATGTTGGAATAGGATCCTCCCACTTTATCAGCCCATCCATCCGTTGATCAGAGAGCATCTCTAGAGAAGTGGATGGATGATGATAATAAAGCCAGGTATTACATGTTGGGCTCGATGTCTGATGAGCTCCAGCACCAACATGAAGATATTAAGACTAGCCACCAAATGTTGACTCACCTACAAGAGTTATTTGGTGAACAAAGTCGTGCAGCCAAATATCAAGCCACTAGAAGACTTTTAAGGATCAAATACATGATGGACAGTCATTCCAAGATCATTGTCTGATGATGATCAAGGACTTAGAAGAGCTTGAGAAGCTTGGTGTCAAGTTAGACAAGAATTTATAGATTGATATAATTCTGCAATCCTTGACTGATGTGTATGGGCAGTTTATTATGAACTACCATATGCATAAACTATAGAATACTCTAGCACAACTTATGAATATGCTGGTTACTGCTGAGCTTTCTATGAAAGATTCTAAAGGCTCAGTACTTACTGTGGAGCAGACTTCTTCCAAGAGAGTCATTTGGAAAGAGGAAGAAGTCTGTGAAGAAGCAGAAGATGGATGGTGGGAAGAAGAAGAAGGCAGAGCCGAAGAAGAAGGCCACTGATAAAGAAAAATATTTCCATTGCAACACAAAAGGTCATTGGAAGCGAAACTGCCCCTTGTACCTGGCCAACCTGAAGAACAAGAAGGAGGCATGTCCTTCTGGAGGTATGCTCGTTATAGAATCTAATCTTATGATTTCTTCTGCATCTAGTTGGATGCTTGACTCTGGTTCTAGTGCTCACTTATGCACTTTTATGTAGGATCTTGAGGATAGCAGGAGGCTGAGGGATGGTGAGATGATCCTACGCATCAGAAATGGAGCAAGAGTTGCTGCAATGGCCATGGGAACCTACCCTCTGTGATTACCATTAGGATTAAATTTAGTTCTTAGAGACTGCTTTTATGTGCCTGCAGCAAGCAGGAATTTAATTTCTATTTTATGTTTAGCACAGAAAGGCTATGTAATTAGTTTTCTTAAGGACCATTGTAATATTCTTTATGAAAAAAATAAAATTGCAAAGTGGTTTTCCTTATAAATGGTCTTTATCAGCTACATATTGATGTACCTGTTCTAACTATCGAGCAAAACGTGAATGCCAAATGACCTAGGGATAGTCCAAATGATAGATATCTATGGCACCTAAGATTAGGTCATATAGTAGAAGATAGGATCAACAAATTGAAGAAAAATGGGCTATTGAGTCCATTGACTTTCGAGTCATATCCAACTTATGAATCTTGTCTCCAAGGCAAAATGACCAAACTCCCTTTTGTAGGACATGGGGAGAGGGCCACAGATCTCCTTGCCCTAGTACATACTGATGTGTGCAGCCCATTTGATGTGCCGGCTAGAGGCAATTTTGTCTACTTCATTACCTTTATCGATGATCTATCTAGGTATGGGTATGTGTATCTTATGAGATATAAGTCTAAAGCTTTTAAAAAGTTCAAAGAATTAAGACATGAAGTAGAAAAATAAATCAGAAAACCCATTAAGATTCTTCGATCAGATCGAGGAGGTGAATACCTTAGCCGAAAATTCCTAGACTATCTCAAGAAAATGGCATAGTCTCTCAATGGACTCCACCTAGGAATACCTCAACTTAACTGGGATTTCAGAATGGAGAAATTGGACTTTATTGGATATGGTCCGATCCATGATGAGCTTCACGGAACCTTCCTTGATTTTTCTTTGGGGACATTCATTATTACCACTTTAATTATATTTACTGAATAGGATTTTCTCTAAGACCGTTCCTACCACACCGTATGAGATATGGCACGGTAAGAAATCAAGTCTGGGTCACCTTCAGAATTTGAGATTATCTGGTTCATGTCAAGAGACAACAGGCGGACAAGTTAGAGTATAGATCCTTTAGAGCTCGATTCATAAGATATCCTAAAGAGTCATTAGGATATTATTTCTATATTCCAAAAGATCACAATGTGATTATGAGTCGACATGCCATCTTCTTTGAAAAACTGTTTATTCAAGATGGTGGCATCGGAAGGCAGATTAGGCTCGAGGAGAAAGTCTCCCAAGAGCAATGAGCTAAGGATCCTATGAAACCCAATCAGATTGAGCCAGTCCAATCACTACCTCCTCCATCTTGTAGATCAAAAAAGATTTTCCATCCTCCTGAAAGATACTTAGGTACTATTTCAAAGGACATAGAGAAAATATTCCTCATAGGAAATAGGGTTCATGATGATGATCCCAAAACCTATGATGAGGCGATATTAGATATCGATTCTGAGAAATGGTTAGAGGCAATGAAGTCAGAGATTGACTCAATGTGCTCAAATCAAGTTTGGACCTTAATAGATCCACCTGAAGGTATAGTACCTATTGGGTGTAAATAGATCTACAAGAGAAAGATAGGTGCAGATGAGAATGTGGAGACATTTAAGGTTAGGTTAGTGATGAAAGGATTCAGTCAGTGTGAAGGTATTGACTATCAAGATACCTTCTCATCAGTAGCCATGCTAAAATCCATCCGCATATTGCTTGCTGTTGCAGCCTATTTCAATTATAAAATATGATAGATGGATGTGAAAACGGTCTTTTTAAATAGATATCTTGAGAAAGATATCTATATGGAACAACCGTTAGGTTTCACATCCAGTAATGCTGATCACAAGATCTGCAAGCTGCAAAAGTCCATCTATGGACTTAAGCAAGTATCTTAGAGCTAGAATGCTCGTTTCAATGATGTGATCAAATTATTTGGATTCATTAAGAATGAGGAGGAACTGTGTGTATTCAAAAAGATTAGTGGAAGTGCTGTTATCTTTCTCATACTGTACGTGGATGATATCCTTCTTATTGGAAATGATATTTTCATGTTAACCATAGTTAAAAAGTGGTTATCAAAAGAGTTTTCTATGAAAGACCTAGGAGAAGCATCATTTATTCTAGAAATTAAGGTCTATAGGGATAGACCGAATAGGATGCTGGGTCTCTCACAGAAGATATACATTGAGGAGGTACTAAAGAAGTTTAGCATGGAAAACTCCAAGAGGAGATTAGTGCCCTTTAGACATGGCATTCATCTCTCCAATAAGATGTGCCCCAACACACCTGAGGAGATTGAATGCATGAGCAAGATCCCTTATGCTTCAGTAATAGGGAGCATCATGTATGCCTTGCTATGTACACGACCTGATATCATCCATGCTGTGAGCGTCACGAGCGGATATCAGTCAAATTCAGATGAAGAGTACTGGACTTCTGTAAAATGTATCCTTAAGTACTTGAGAAGGACTAAGGATATGTTCTTGATTTTTGGTAATGAAGAACTCCAAGTCCAGGGTTATACAGACTCAGATTTTATGTCTGATATAGATGATCAAAAGTCGACATCTGATAGTCTGTTTGTATGTAATGGTGGTGTTGTTAGCTGAAAGAGTTCTAAGCAGACTGTGATAGTAGATTTCACCATGGAAGCAGAGTACATCACTGCATCGAAAGCTGTAAAAGAGGTGTTCTAGTACAAAAAGTTCACCACAGAACTCGAAGTGATGCCATCAAATGTCGTCCCTCTGTACTGCGACAACAGTAGCACCATAGCCCTAGCTAAGGAGCCGAGGTCTCACTAGATATCCAAGCACATCAAGCGATGATTCCACCTCATCCATGATTACCTCGAGAAGGGTTACATCGAGGTCAAGAGAGTTGACTCCGTGGACAATACGACAGATCGACTGACGAAGCCTTTAGGCCAGTAGAAGATCGAAGCCCACCTTGAGAAGATGTGAGATAGCCAATTGGCTTTAGATCAAGTAGGAGTTTATTAGATGTGTGCCCTAGAAGCCAAATTAGCTAACACTTGTAATATACTTTTAAAGATAATTTTATAATTTTGACTATAAATTAATAAAAGAATTATTTTCTATCACTATGTGTCTTTAAAGTGTATGTGATACATCCTTTGAGTTAATGGTAATGACAATTTATATTTTCAAAGAGTTAAAAATTTAAGATATGAATTTTGATAATTAACTCATAAACTACTTTCGATCGTAGGATCATCATGAGGATGGTGATTGATCCAAAAGATTGGTGTACGATCATTTTTTTTAAGTAGATGAGTCTTGAGTCTACGGTGTGGAGACACCGAAGCGAGAGAGTATAGGTACTCGTTAGAGAATGAGGGCACTAAGCGTAACCACCTCGAGCATTCATAAGGAAGTCTACCTTCTCGTTGATGATTGACTCGATGTTACAGTAGTGTGTCTAGTTCTTTGACCTAATATGCATCGATAATTCATCTTGAGGGTGTTGTAGTTTGACTACACCATAACTCGATCTCCTAGCCATTTAGAATCCTGAGGTGTATGTTGGCTATAGTACGTTCATTGTAGGAATTGGATTGCACCAATAAGGAATCTATCTACCTCGGTAGATGAGGAGTAGCCCTATGATGATCATGAGAATCGAGTCCATAAGCCCATGACCATGGCAGAGTAAAGATGATAGAAAGAGTTTCTAAAAGGATTTCACATAGGACTCGAATCGAATGATTAATTCATATGATGGATATTGGGTTTGACGAGTTCACCTTAACTCTAATCCTATCGAGGCTTAAGATAGAAGAATCCAATCACACAGGTAGCTACATGGAGAGGTTCACTTTTAGTTCTGATGGATTGCCACCATATACTGCTAGGTATCATTGATAGATTTTGGGAGCAATTAGAATGATTTTGATGATCGATCAATCTAATTATATGAATCAGAAAAGTTCTGATCCATCGAAAGGTATTTCGATGATGTTGATGATGGAGATCACGACATGTCTTATTATCATATGGAATTAAACCTAACTGGATCACATAAATAATGGTTTAGATTTGGATGTCATCAATTAAGCTAACCGAGTTTGATTGATTTGGATTAGATCCAATCAGGTTCAAGATAATCGTACTAGCACATGATTGAGCCCGACTTTCTCCTTCTGTAATCTTTCTCATTCATCACAATCGAATGAAATTTGATTTGAATTATTTCTATATCTTGAATGAGTTTATTTTCATCTGACTAGAATAAGACTAGGTCAGATTAATTATAAAAATTAAATTCATTCCTAGTGCAATTAGACTAGGGTCAATAATTGACCTAATTAAGAGAATTGAGGATCACATGATTAGAAAATTTTAAAAATTATTTTAGAAATTATTTTACTCTAATTTTTATATATTTGATAGAAAATGAGTTATACTTTGGGTGTGAAAAATTTCATGATTTTTTGAGGTGCCTTGACTGGGTTTTGATAGAGTTTGATTTGAATCAAACTCTTGAGGGAAGAGTCTTAGACGCACATGGACTCTTCCTTATCCTTTCATGCCGCCACCTTCTAGATGGATTTTTGGCATCAAAACTATATGGGATCTGGAGTTTTTTGTGGAGATCATGTCTAGGGGTCCCAATTGTCGAATTAATAAGGTTTTTGGTCAAAAAAGAATTCTTTATAAGAACTCTTCTCACAAAATTGCCTCAACGTAATTTATTTTTTCTACACCTAAAGGAGCCTTCCTTCTAATATCCACACCCCCTCTATCCTCTCTCTTCCTCTCCTCTACATGCCTAAAAAGTTAGGCATAAATCTGAGTTGAAGGTCTAAGATTTTTGGCACAAGATTCAGCATCTACGCGATGATGTTCATGAGACGAATAGACTGCTCTCAGAAGTCGTTTTGAAGGCTTTTCAAATCAGACCCAGATCTAATTTTTAAAGAAGAGATTCATGAGGAGAAGATGTTTAGATTTTGCTTAAGTGGATACTAGTAGAGGCCAGGTGCGTGCGTAGCTCCTTATAGAACCTCAGGAATCAACAGGATCATTGCAGGATAATTAGATTACCAAATCAGATACTTAAAATTAAATCTAATTTAATTTTATTTTTAACTTTTAATATTAGATCTTTATGATCAGATTCGAAAAGTCTCAGATCTAATTAGGATTTTTAAAAAAAAATTTAAAATATTTCTTTAGATCCAATCAGATCTGAATGATTCTGTGCTGAAAAAATAGGTTTTTTCTTTACAATCTTTCAGATCGATCACCATCCTCATGATGATCCTACGGTCGGAAGTAATTTTTGAGTTAATTATAAAAATTCATGTCTTAAATTTTTAACTTTTAAAAATATGAATTGTTATTACCTTTAACTCAAAGGATATATCATAGACACTTTAAATACACATTATGATAGAAAATATTTTTTTATTAATTTATAATTAAAATTATAATATTGCTCTTAGAAGTGTATTACAAGTGTTTAGCCAATCTGGCTTCTAGGGCACACATCTAACAAGAAAAGAATTTTTATGAGGTTTCACATATGAACTCGAGTTGAATAAATCTTACATTTGACAAATGATAGGATTTGACAAGTTTTTTATAACCTCCATTTTATCGAAACTCATGATAGAGGGAACTGAATCACACCATAACTACCCCTAGAGATTCATCTATTCCATTCTACTGGATTGCCATTACATATTGCTAGGCATTATTAGTGGATTGTGAGACCAATGAGAATTATTTTGATGGTCAATAATTTTTATTGACTAAATTAAAATTATCCCAATCTATTGAAAGAAGTTTCAATGATATTATTGATGGTGATCATAATATATCTCATTACTAGATAGAATAGAATCTATAGGATCATACACAAAAAAAAAATTGGTTTAGGATCTGACATTAGGCTTTGAAAGTCCTAACTGAGTTAGGATTTATGAAAAATCCTAAAGGATTTTGATTCTCCATGCTAGCACATGGTTAAATCCTATTCTTCATGTGACTTGGATCCTCATGTGATGGAGAGTTGATTAGTCAAAGCATACTAGGCTAGGGTGCTCCAAAGGTTGGATGCCCATCTTTATTAATGTGAAAAAGAGATATCGGGTGGCATCCAAAGAGGTTGTATGCCCAAGTGAGGAGTCCTTCTATGTTAAGGCATTAATTGGTCAAAGTCTTAAGCTATTACGATTTGTTTGGAGGTATTTAAATCTTAAATCCTATTGGGTTGAGATGGGATTCTCTTATGCTAAAGATAGATCTGTAACCTCTTTCTTTTCCTCACATCTTCTCTCTATCTCATGCATATCTCTCATGTACATAAGAGAAAAAGAAAGGGTGCCTCATTTCTTACATGCCAAAAGGGAGAGATCTATCTCTCCTTCTCTTTTGCATCTAGACTAAGGTTTGGTTTGCATTTGAGGGTTGAATCCAAGATTTCTATGTGCTGATTTTTCTTGAAGAAAAAAGATCAAGAATCGGGGAGCATCCTAGGCCGTTCTTATGTGGATATCTATAAAGGCCAGATGCATGTGTGGCTTCAAATGAAATCCATGAAAACATCTTTGATCATTAAATCATGGTGAAGGTCTACTCATGCAAGGTGAAGATCTGATCTTCCTCATGTTATTTTATATTTTGATCTTAACTATGAGAGATCCTGGATTTCTAAGATGAGATCTCATGCTTGCATGCATATATTAATCTGATTTTATTCTACTATATTTTATTTTAATCTTGCATGCTAACTAGAAATCCTTCAAGTGGTATCAGAGCCACCCTCATATGATTAAGCTTAAGATCATAAATTTAAAATTTTTGATTATGATTACTATTTTTCATGGTTCTATTGATGTGATGATTGATCACAAGCAATCATAATCATGAATCAAAGATCAATAGATCGATTAACAGCATGCAAATCAATCATGTTTAGATCTAAATTTTATTTTTCATGTATTAGATGCATGAGGTGATGATCATGGATACACCCTTTTAGATCTATGATGTGTTCTACGATGTGATCTCAATGGTTGTAGATTTGATCTATTCTTTATATTTTGGGTGTCTGCATGCATCATATGCTTTATGTAATTTGGAGACCTATAAGTCTCATTAAAAGAGTTGTAATAATTGTTATTATTTTTGATTTTTTGGATTGTATTTTATGATGTGTTTGCATGTTAATTGGTTGATCGAGATGCAAGCCCACCACACATGCTGGACGTGGATCAAGGTGGATGGTTGATCAATATCAAATCAAGGAGTTGATAGTGATCAGATCAAGAGTGCTCGAGATTGAATCAAAGAGTTGAAGATGATCAACCCAATTGATGTGTATGTGTTTGTAATAGTAACCCTAAGATCTGATTAAAGCTCAATGGCTCAAGCCCGAATCATAGATCCATGATCATCACCAGTTCAACTGATTAGTTATTTATATATGGTGTAGATAATTAATAATTAGATAAAAATTAAATCTTCTCATATATATTAAGTCTAGCAGACTTTCATCGTTGTAGATGTGCAGGTGTCCTACTGTTATTGACTACTCTCGGCTAGATATAGTAGTGATTCAGTTGCATCAGAAAGATACAACTACTCTATTAGCATGAGATGCTGTGGAGTAAAGATAGGGATGTGCCTAATAACTATTAGATAAGAGATCCAATGATGGCTTTACATCTATGTTTGAATGGTGGGTCTAACTTAACTAAGGACTATCAGGTGAGGCCTTCATAACTTAAAGATCGGATATTGCTGCAATATGATTGAGAACCATTAGACAAGAGTTGTCCACTCATTGATTTGCATGTCATCAATAACTATTAGGTGAGGTGTGTATAGATCAGTGGGATCGCAATACCCACTTGAAACCCTACTCGCGAAGGTTTTTCGTCTCTCTGCCTGAGGAGTATAAGAGATTTGAGAAAATAGTGGAAGGCATATTTATTTTAAAAGATCCTAAAAAAAATATTGATGTCAAGTATAAATATTTAACTAGAATCTCTATCCTCTGCAGGTCATCATGTTTGCTTCCAACCCTTTAGCCCGAATCCTTGATACCAACTGTTTAACCAGAACTAACTATAAAGATTGGCTAAGAAACTTAAAAATTATTTTAAGTTCAAAAAAGCTTAGCTATATTCTTGACCAGGATCCCTTTGTATTGCCAAATTGTCTTACCACTGACCAATGGAAAGCATTGGATAAATGGACGGATGATGACAATAAAGTCAAGTGCTACATTTTGGCGTTGATGTCCAATGATCTTCAATGCAGGCATGAGGATATGAAGATTGCCAAGGCTATGCTGACTCACCTACAAAAGTTGTATAGTGAGGAGAGCCAATCAGCACATTATGAAGTGTTCAAGAGACTCTTCAATACTAAGATGCATTAAAGATAGTCTATCTACAATCATTATTTGATAATAATTAAGGACTTGGAGAAGCTTGAGAAGCTCGACATGACCATGCACAAGAAATTGTAAGTTGATTTGATCCTACAATCCCTTACTAGGTCATATGGGTAGTTTATAGTAAACTACCATATGAATAAGATTGATTGCATCTTGGCAGCATTATTGAAAATGTTAGTGTTGGAAATTATGTCCTAAATCTAATCATCTAGCTTGTAAATGATTGAGATCAATTTTATAAATGTATATGAATCATTCATTAAATAAAAGTTATTTGGCAATAAACTATCATATGAATAAGATTGATTGCATCTTGGTTGAATTATTGAAAATGTTGGTGTTGGGAATTATATCCTAAATCTCATCATCTAGCTTGTAGATGATTGAGATCAATTTTATAAATGTATATGAATCATTCATTAAATAAAAGTTATTTGGCAATTTTTCATCATAAGATTGTACATCTTCTTAATAGAACTCCATTGTTATAATCCTTAGAACTACTTCTAATACGATAAAGAAAGATTTATCATGTGGTTATTAAACTTATTCGTGACCAAATGATATATTATTAACAAGGATAATAATTATATCAAGTATAAGTCATTGTGTGCCATATGGATTGGTTGTTCTCTTAACCAAAAAGCGTATAGACACTGGTATGGCATATAGGTGGGATATTGATCTGCACTGAATGTGAGCATTCTAGAGCACTCTGCTATCAAGAGTGTTATCCAAGGGGATATAGGTATAAGTATCCCTCCAACTTGAGATCACCATGGTAACTTGCAAGCAACTCACCATCCTTTATTATCAGACTATCTGAATTTTTAATTTAGTAATAAAAATTTTTTGGGTACAGTCAAGTACTTATTAAGTTGGTGCGTGAGTCAAGATGGGATTAACCACTCTGAGTAAAATTGGAGAGAATGATTCAATATGTTTTAATTTAGCAAAACCTTGGCCAAGATAATCCTCATAAGGAGCCACAAGATTGAGTAGGTTGAAACACTATAAGGATTACTGATCAAGAGTTGACAGTAAACTCTGAAATTTTTCTGAGCATTATTGGTCAAGAGGATGAATTATATGGTAACCATATTTTGGTAGGTTGTGAATGTTGCTTCGCTACATTTAACTCTATCTGATTGTCGAATATCATGGCTAGATGGTCATTTTGATTAGTACAGAAAACTTATTCCTATGCTACCAGCTTAGTGTTCGAACCAATGGGGTCACACGTATAGAAGTTTTGATTCAATCAGATAGCTGATCAATGATTAAGAATCATTGAAGGATATAATTATCAATATGATTGATGATTAACCTAATATAATTAATTAAAGAAAGATTAATTAATAATTAAATTATTAATTAACTTAATTTGACTGAGTTATGAGGATTAAATTAAGACTAATTGAATTGGATTCTATTAGGTCTAACCTGATTAAGTTATTGGATGATCTAATCACTAAGGGAGATGAGATTCTAATTTGATAAGATCTTTGACTTAATTAATGATTGATTTGATCAAGAGATTAAAAGTCTAATTAGATTAGATTAACTCATATGTTTGGGTCTAATTAAAGATAGTTTGATTTAAGCCAAATCGTATGAGAACCAACAGTTCAATTGGACTGCACTTCTCCCTTGCACCTAACCCTAGAAACCGCCCACCCTTCTAAACACACAAAGGGTTTGTATGTGAGATATTGTAACACCCAACACCCCTTGCCCCCCACTTTAGGATGGGGTTAGGATTTGATAAAGTTTTAGTTCAAAAAGATTTTGAATTGGACTTTGTTCCAATCTCCAACTCTACCTTTCAGTCCTCTATATAAATAGCCCTTTGTGAGATAAAGGAAGAAAAGAATTTTTAGAGTTTCTAAGGCATCAAAAATCCTAACTTAGAGGTTGGGGCATGAGCTTTTGTGGTGGGCTTCTTGGTGTGTGAGATCAAGAGGAAGTTGTTCCTCTTTGGTGTGAGAGGCTAGGGTTTTATGAGAGAAGCAAAAGAAGGTTGTTCTCTTGTTACCAATCCCTCCTCCATCTTTCTCTATTTAGCAATTAAGATTGTCTTTGTAAGGAGCTAGCACTCTAGGAGCTGATGGATCGAGTTTCGTGTGGATACCCTTAGAGGCTGTTCGTGTACTAGCTGAAGCAACGAACAAAATCTATAAAGCTATGATCTTTGCTTCAAATTTAGGTATGAGATTCGTTCTCATATATTTTTTAGATTTTATATGCATGATATCATATCATAGGTCCTAGATTAGGATGTTTGTAGATTAGATCTAATGTATGATTAGATTAAAAGGTTTAATCTAAAGTCTTCCACTATGTTTGTTTTCGAAAATTTTTGAAAACCATGCATGAAATTCCTGCGCTTCTCCAGCAGTTGGTGACTACTAAAGGGACCTTGAAGAGTTCAAGGGGTATGATTCTCATTGTTGAGTAGGCTTCTACTTTCAAGAGAAAGTCTACTTGGAAGAAGAAGAAGTCTGTAAAGAAATAAAAGTCTAAGAACAAGCTAAAGAAGAAAGTTCCTGAGATGGTTGCTAACAAGGAAAAGTATTTCTACTGCAATATTGATGGCCATTGAAAAAGGAACTATCTTTTTTACCTAGAGAGCTTTAAAAAACAAAAGCAAAAGGGACATTCCTTTAGAAGGTATGTCAAATCTGCTTGCCCGTGTCTCCTTGCGCCTCAATCCCAATGCATCAGCCTATGCCTCAATCTTGTACGGTAGCCTGTCTTCTATTATGAGTATTAGTGATGGCATTAGCAATGACTAATATCATCACTAAAAAATATTTTTTATTTAAATTATATTAATTAAGTATAATTAGTATTGAAAACTAGTTAATTAAATATTAATTTAATTAATTAGTTAAATTTTTAATTAATTAATTAGTTAATTAATTAATTAACTAATTAATTAATTAGAAGTATGGAACTTGGATCTTGGCATGAAGAGTGCTCGAATTGAGGAAAAGTCTAGGCAGCATTGCAAACACGAGGATGAGGCATGCCCTATGCGCTCAGGTCTCGAATTTCAACTAGCATCCAAGACATCTGGCCCCCACGCACCTACGCACTCAGGTTAATAGAAGGTGCCTATCAGCATTGCGAATATGGAGCCAAGACGTGCCATGTGCGCTCAAGCCTTGGGTCCTAACTAGCATCCAAGGAATCTAGCCCTCACACACCCTGCATGCTCAGGCCGATGGTCTTAATTTTTTAAAAAAATTTACATTACATGGAACCATAGACCCATCTTTTGATTAATATATATATATTTTAATTTAATTAAATTAGTTTTAAATTAATAATATTTAATTAATTTAAATTAATAATATTTAATTTAATTAGTTTTAAATTTTTGAGCCAGATTCTAGGATGGGATTTTCTTAGATGCCATTTCGGTGTGCTGGTGTGGCCTAGTCATCTAGCACGCTCCAAGTCCGCATGCACGAGATGCACATCCTAACCATCCCCATTTGTAATGATGTCCCTTACTTCTATGATTATGCTTTTGGAAATGCTATAATTTTAGATCAAGGTGTTAGAATTTGATGCCTTAAATTTGATCCACAGTAAAAGATAATTAGTATCAGCAGGCAGTCGAGCTGGCTCGGATACAAGGTCGAGCCGACTCGGGTTGAGATCGAGCGGCTCAAACCATAATTGAGCTGGCTTTCTTAGGTAGATAGATAACAGTAGTCTAGGTGAAATGCAGTTGAGCCAGCTCGACCCTTGATCAAGTCGGATCGATGGAGGCAAACAAAACAGGATGGGATTTTTTGTTTGAACTCAAATTGTGATTAATCCAAGGGATCTATGAAAGTTGCAAGTGGACCACAGGATCCAGTGGCCATGGAGAGTTGCGGTCATGATCTGAAGGTCGAATAATATTCTAAGACTCCATCAAGGACATGTTCGACTCATATTAGGAGAACGAGTCCTGTTAGAACTCCTATGAACTGCTAAGAAGAAATTCTCATCCTACTTAAAGGGTTGAGGTATTATTGAGTAGAAAGGTGGTGCGTGTGGTATGAGAGGCATGTAGAGAGGCTCAGGCAGCCACCAGAAGGAGCTTGGCAGAGCACCAAGTACGTGCAGCCCATGAGAGAGAGAAGCAACAGGTGCATAGCATCCAGCAAGGAGGCTGTGAGGATAGAGCATCTTGTTGCTTCTGAGGATCTTCTTAGAATTCTTAGAGAGTTTTTGTGAGGATAGCTTCTAGTTGAGAGAGATTTATGTATGGTAAGTTGAGAGTGGATGTTCTTCTCTTGTACCTATTTTTCTCTTTCATAGTGAAGCTTTGCGTGCCCCATGAAGACAAGCCTTTAGGCTGATCCACGTACTTGATTATTTTTTTATTTTATTTTATTTTCTTTCTATCATAATAATTTGGTACTAGATCCTTAATAAGCAGTATCAGAGTAGTTGATATCCCAATAGATTGGTATTAGAGCCAGATAGTACTGAACTGTAGATTATAGCAGTGGATAAAGATTGAAGAATATGAAGAAGACAAACACAATCAAGATGGAGATCAATAAGTTTGATAGAAAGGATAATTTCTTCTTTTAGCAAGGATAAAGGATGTCCTCATCCAACATAAGTTGATCGATGCTCTCTTGTACGATGAGATGCCAGCCACCATAGAGGTGAATGATTGAAAATAAATCCAGATGTAGTGATCCATGTACTTGACGAGACTTTTTCGATGGTGCTGTGATCGAAGCTCGAGGAGTTATACATGATGAAGTCACTTACCAATATACTATTTCTTTGGAGGCGTTCTACCAACTGTGGATGGACGAAGGTTAGAGCGTGTGGGAGCATCTATCCAACTTTTAGAAGATTCTCAATGACCTTCTCAGCATTGGCAAAAAAGTTGAGAAGATCAGGGTGTTGGTCTTGCTAGCATTGCTCCCCCTTCATATGAGTCCTTGATGATTGCTCTTCTAGTGGAAAAGAGCACCATCAAGATGAACGAGATCACTGCAGTGATACACCAGAATGAGGTTCTTAGAAGGGAGAACCTAGCTTTGAGCTCAAATGGTGGCAGCTCCGCTTTGGCAACTTCTAGAAGAGTAGGGGGTAGTAAACAGAGTGGCAAAGGATCACGAGAAGGATGATCTAGGTCCAAGATGAGGGATCCTGGCAAGATCAGATGCTACAAGTGTCACGAGTTGGGGCATCGAGTCAAGGATTACCCATAACTCAAGGATCGGACGAGGGCTACTACAGTGATGGCCAGTAGCGAGTCAGAGGATGATGTCCTAGAGATATTTAATGACGTATCTAGTTCTTCCCAGTAGTGAATTTTAAATTCTAAGTACACATATCATGTTTATTATAGAAAGGAGCAGTTTGACTTCCTGAAGAGCAGTGATGGTACTATTTATTTGTCGGATAGATCGAGCTGTGTGATTAAAAGCATCAGGATGGCTAGCTGGAAGATACATGATGGTGCAGTAAGAAGATTGGGGGAGGTTTGATACATATCCAATTTTAGATGAAATCTTATCTCACTGAGTAGACTGGATTTAAATGGCTATAGGTGGGTAGCTGGTGATGGAATCCTGAAGGTCATGCATGATGATAGGATGATATTGAAGGAAAAGAAGAAGATAAGAGGATATTATTATCTGATAGAAAGTCTAGTGCGAGGTGAAGCTTCAGGAGCCAAAGAGAGCCTAGTGCAAAGTGGAGCTCCAGATGGAGATGAATCGAGCATGAGACAGAAGATTCGGAAGGATGAGAGATGATATTGTAGAGTGAAGTTTCTATTACCGCAGGAGAATTCTCTGAGCAGATCTTTGATTAGAGTGGATACACTTCATGATGGAGGTGGGATCGAGCGGCCTGGTTTGACTCCCACATTTGCCCATCCATGTTCAGTAAGCGTGCCCCAGGGCATGAGGGCAAGATGGATCATAAGCTCTCAAAGTTAGGTGGAGGTCGAATGTCAAGTCGAGGTGGAGATTGTTAGAATTTGACATCTTGAATTTGATCCATAGTACAGGAGAATCAGTATCAGTAGGTAGTCAAGACGGCTTGGATACAGGGTCGAGTTGGCTCGGGCTGACATCGAGCTGGCTCTCTCAGACAGATAGATAGTAGGAGTCCGGATGAGATGCAGTCGAGTCAGCTCAACCCTTGATCGAGCCAGCTCGATGGAGGTAAATAGAATAGGATGGAATTTTTTGTTTGGACTTAGATTATGATTAATCCAAGGGGTCTACAAGAGTTGCACATGGACCATAAGATCCAGTAGCCATGGAGGGTTGTGGTCATTATATAAAGATCGAAAAACATTCCAAGACTCCATCAAGAACATGTTAGGACTCCTGTGAACTGCTAAGAAGAGGATTTTCATCTTATTTAAAGGGCTGAGGTGCTGTTGAGTAGAAAGATGGCACGTGTGACGTGAGAGGCACGTAGAAATGCTCAGGTAGTCGTCGAGAGGAGATTGATAGAGTGCCAAGTACGTGCAACCCATGAGAGAGAGAAGCAATAAATGCATAGCATCCGGCAAGAAAGCTATGAGGGCAGAGCATCTTATAGCTTCTAAGGGTCTTCTTGGAATTCTTAGAGAGCTTTTGTGATAGTAGCTTCTAGTTGAGAAAGATTTATATATGGTGAGTTGAGAGTGAATGTTCTCCTTTTGCACCTATTTTTCTTTTTCATAGTGAAGCTTAGCATGCCTCATGGAGGCGAGCCTTTAGGCTGATCCACGTACTTAATTTTTTTTTTTTTTTTTTTCTGCCGTAATAATTTGGTACTAGATCCTTAACAAGCAGTTTCAGAGTAGTTGATATCCCAACACAAGGATGGGCTCATTGTCCTTGTAAGAGATGTGTCAATAGAGAAATATTTGATAGGGATATAATAGTTGTCCATTTATATAGGAGTGAATTTATGCCATACTACAAGCATTGGTACTTGCATGGGGAGATGTGGCAATAATTGCAAGGCCTTCGGAGGCTCTACTTGTCCTAGACCTTATTGATGTGCAAGAGCTTAATGGTGACAGGCTTGAGTAAATGATTAATATATTTGGTATGTTTGATCTAGTTTTGGTGGATGTCCATGTAATGATTTTTTCGGTAGCAACCATTATACCCATGATGGATTATAGGATTGCTATGGTTATAGCCATGCTTACCCTCTATAAGGTTGCTACTAAGCAAGGTGATAACCATAACAATCCTATAGTCCATCATGGCTATGGCAATTGCTATCTAAAAGATTATTACATAGACTTTCACTAATAACCAGATCAAACCCATCAAATGTGTTAATCATCTGCTTAAGCCTATCACAATTAAGCTCTTGCACATCAGCAATGTGTTGGACAAATAGAGTCTCCAAAGCCCTTTCAATTATCTCCCACATCTCTCCATGTAGATACTAATGCTTGTAGTTTGGCATAAATTCACTCCTATATAAATGGGCAACTATTGTATCCCCATCGATCATTTCTCTATTGACACATCTCTTACAAGAACAACGAGCCCATCCTTGAACTAAGAGTGCAGCATTTCCAACAGAAGTAAAGGACATCAATGGGGATGGTCAGGATGCACATCCCATGCATGCGGATTTAGAGCGTGCTAGATGACTAGATTGCACGAGCACATATATTTTATTTTTAAGTTGTTAATTAATTAATTTTAAAAAAAATATACTTCTTGCAACTCAAGGAGGTGGCCAGGGACTCGGAGAGGCTATGATGACTTCCTATGTGAGATGCACCTAAATGGAGGTGATACATTTCTATTCTTGTTGTTCTATGGTCAAGCTTGGATGGTCTGTTATATCATAGATAGCCACTTGTAGCCACCTCATGATTAAAGATATAGAGGAACTTGCAATACAAGGCAAACTTGGATGATCTGTTACATCGCAGACAATTGTTTGCAGCCACCTCATGGTTAAAGGTGCAAAGGAACTTGCAATGCCTTATTTTTCAATGGCAAATCTGAGCCTTCTTTATATTTTTATAGATTAAAATTATCATGTACTGCTAGATGAGAATCAAATAATATCTAAATCAAAGGATCAGCAGATCAGTACATTATTATGTATTGCTGGATGAGAATCATTTTTCTACTGATACATTACCGATGCTAATTAATAATCTCTGTTACACGTGAGTTAAATTTTTATCATCTTATTATATTTTGATAGATACTTTGTTTGGACCAATTCTTAGGTCATCTGCTTGCTTTGATTTTTATTTTTATTGAGAACTTGTTTCACATAAGCTTTATTGGCTGACAAAATACATCATTTTAAATCTTACATTGTCATCCATAATTTTATAATTAATTTGATGAATCTATTTATTTTTATTTTTAGAGATTATACATCATATCTTTCAGAGATCAAAGTTGTTTTAGCCAAGGATAGAGCTCTTGACGAGAGAGCGATCATATGGTTAGTTCGCATAGTTTCACATCTCTCGTACTGGACGAAAAACTCTAACACTTTAGATATTCTTGTTTATATTATTTTATCCTTTGCTAACTAATATAATATTTTTTATATTAGATATTTTGAACTTAGGTTTAGATGATAGGGGGTCACCAGTAACCCCACAGTCACATGCAGTAGTGATTGGCTCCCCAACATAGAGTTGTGGTTGAGGACCCGCTCAGCTCGCAGCACCTCTAACTTGGCTGGTGGATAGACAGCTCATTCATATTCAAAGTCGCTCATAAGTACTATAACTTTAATTAATATGTTTAGAATTTAGCCATTCTAGAGTTAACATTTATTTTTCAAAATCAATTTTGTAGCACGTTTAGAGAGTCTAGAGTATCTCGTGTAGTTATTATATCATCCGATGCTTGATGCTAGGACTAGTGAATGAGTTCTTCAACTGGTAGTCTGGAGCTCGTGATGCAGCCTGAGATATGTTTTGGATAAGTCCGAAATATTTAATTATTAAATTTACTATAGGTTTGTATTCTATTTATTAATACACGGTTGTTTCTACTTGTAAGAGTACTATCGATTCAAGTCCCCTGAGGATGAGGAGGCTAGCCATCAGACCTTTGAGGAGGTGGCCATATGGAAGTTTCAGGATGGTTTGTACAGCCTTCGACAGTCCGCTATCGAGCATTCTGATTTTCAGTCACCATCGGACTGAAGGTCCTACAGGCACCATTGGATGCGAACGGATGTATAGAAGGCCCTCTATGACTAGTGGAGCAGCAAAGAGTACTCCAGTAAGCAGTAGAGGGTCTGGCAGAATCGGACTGCATAGCAGGATCTAATCAGGCATACGGGCGGCTCCATTGGTACACATATTTTGGCTGATAGACTGATAAAAAATCTATACCAAAATACTTTACTAGAACTGTATGTATAAACTTTTATATATATATATATTGTAATTAATTTAATTTTATTATTTACTTATTGTAAACACAGTAGCTGGGTCATCTACCAGGCTAGCTACGGTTGTGGGAGGGAAGACTAATGATTACTTAGATTCTATATCATGATAGATCGTGGTAAAATTTTTAAACTATATTTATTAAGTTGTTACAGAACCTGAAATATATATTAGAACTAATATATTTCTTCTTATCTGGTAAGATTTCTAACATGTAAAATTATATTTAAATCAAATTAGTGTTGCCCAAATAGAGCTTGGATTAAGGACCAAATAAGCAGCCGCCTTCACCAATGCAACCTCCATGCGAATGTTAATCAGCTAACTACCAAGGTGCCCTTTGCTATTATCCATACATATGGTTTCCCATAAAATCAAATATTGTTTCTTAATTTGCTCCAACTCTATGCCCCAAAGACAAGCTTTGAAAATCTTCTCAAGCTCCTTTAATATGGCAACTGGAAGTAGCACATTAGATAACAAATAGATATAACTCGAATTTAAGATGGAACGAAGTAATCTGGCCTTGCGACAAGTGCTTCCATCACCATGCATCCAATCTTTTCTAGATCTTACCCAATAGATGAGAAAAATCCTGCCTTGCAAGCATATCCTCAAAATGTGGCACACCAAGGTAACTCCAAAGGCCTTCCTTGATCTGGACGTTAAGAAGCTGATAAATTTGTTGTTTCACCTTTGGATCAATACTCATGCTGAATTGCAACAGTGATTTATGCACATTATCCCATTGTCCAGATTAGTTACAATAATTCAGAATACCTTCCTTAAAAGCCCTTGTATTTAAATCTATATGCCTTTGGCACCAAATTAAAGAAAAAAATCACTTGCAAACATGAGATGAGTAATATGTGAAGCTTGATAAAACTTTAGTTGGAATCTTTTGAGAACAACCCTAATCGCTTGGGCCTATAAATCCCTTGATAACATATCAGAGCATAGGATAAATAAAAAAGGGGACAAGGGACAAATCTTGCTTCTATCATGCCATGAACCCAACACCCGGGTTGGGCACACGACATGACTATACACTCTTTAGGATAAAGCCCTAAAGAATATATAAGACCTAAAAAAACATTATAATTTCAATATCCATAAATAATGATGATCTCAATTCATAACAATTAGCAAAACTTGTACAATTATAAATTTAATTATCCTTCAATCATCTAATTGGGTTTCTGTAATGCTCTATCTATTCATCTTTTTATCCATGAGTCCAAATCATAGCCAAGCATGAGTATCCTATAACCCTTAGAAGAAAAAAGAATTGAGGTTGTGAGCTTTACAACCCAATAAGAATTCCTATACACTCATAATAATATATGAACAATATCATAAAAAAATATAAACCATAAAATCTCATATCAAGTGTCCAGTATAACTTAATACCAATATGTGCAAAAAATGTGTATCATATACCATCAAATATTCATCTTTTCAAAAGTGAAATTTACATATATATCATTAAGTAAATTTTTTTATTTAGTTATAGTTTCATGTCTTACGTACTATTCATATCTCATTAACATGATCTTGATCAATTAATAATTAACCTTTAGGATTTTAAACTAATCACGGTCACGCTTCAGTCTGCGACTCAACTATTACATTCTTACTCATGATGGGGCTATTCTTAGTACCATGTTCCTGCCCATGGCAGACTACTCTTAGTGCCATGTTCCTTCCCATGGTGGGCTATTCTCAACATCATGTTCCTGCCCATGATGGGTTTTTCTCAGTATACATGACAAGGCTATTCGCAATTTAACATGGCAAGTCCAAACATCCCTTTCTTGATTATCAATTTATTAAATTCTGATTAAACCAGGAGAAATATTGTATCATATTATACTCTTTTCAAGATTCTCAACAGCTAGTATCATAACTCAAACCATCCAAAAAACCATCAATATTTGATACAAATATATAATATGAAAAATATAAATAATCATACGAGCAATCATAAAACAAATATCAACCACAAGAAACCAAAATTATGCAGGACAAAAATAAACATATTGATGTTCATGTCCAGGAATCCTTATCTCTATTGACAATAAACTCAATCACTATTGTATACAAGTCCACACCAACCATGACCTATCAATTGATATAAACCGTTAGCATAAGAAATAACAAATAATTATTAGATTTCTATTTTAAAGTTCTAATATCCAAAATACTACTCTTAATCCCATATTTCTCAATCCTAATTGATATATAACTAATTAATAAATAAAAAATTAGAAATTTATCTTGATTTAGAAATTCCAGCATCAATTCCCTTGCTCAATATCTTTTCATCCAATTGATTGCTCCAAGACATAGCTAAAACCAATACCTCAGGGAAATAATAAAGTGACTAGATCATGTTGGAAAGATTAAGATAAAGAAAGGACATGGCTATCCAAATAAAGTCCAAGTGGCCTGATCTAGTGATTTGATCAGTAAATCATGAAGTAAGAATTTAACATATTCAAATTTGATATGACAAACATTGTCAACAATGTGTACCATGAAAGCTAAGGAGAAGATCAATATAGTGGTAGACGTCGCAATATCAATCTTGGATTCTCTATTAGGATCAATTTGAGATTCATTATACAAGAGTGGATCCCATAACTATGTAGAGAGAGGAATAAAGAAAGAAGATAAAGAAAGGTAGAGAGAGGAAGAGAAGAGAGAGTGAGGAATGGCTCTCTTCCTCCTCTCTTCTTCAAAACTAGGGATGTTCCCCTTCTTCTTCCCCCTTACCTCTCAACTATGGCATGGAGAGGCCAATGGCACCCATAGCAGTGTCTAGAGGCGATGTTGATGGCCACGGCCAGAGGGGGTCGGCAAAAAGAAAACAAATAAAAGAAGGAAGGTAAACAAGGGAAAAGCCCGCTCTCACCAATCTGGCAGCTCGTGAGATCAAATCCAAGCTACAGCAATGGGTGGGAGATTGGAAAAAGAGGGGGAAGGAGGCGGAGGATGGCTACCTTGGTCTGATTAAGCGAAAAGGGAGAATCTGATGATCTTTTTAGGGAGAAGTCCAAAGAAAACATGAAGAAGATGATGAGAAATCGAAAGAATTTCCTAAAGATATCAGTGATTGGCTTGAAGGAAGAAGAACATATCCCTTTTTTCTGGGCTTCTAGGATTTTTAGTTGATTTTCTTTACCCTAGGGCTCTTAGGCCCTATTTGGTTGAGCTTTTGGAGTGCCAGAAGCACTTTCTGATCCTCCAAAAGCACTTTTAGATGATACAGTGATGTTTGATAAAAAAATTAAAAAATTATTTTGGCTTTGCCAGAAAGCTGAAAAGATCTACTTGAAAAAAGCTTCATTTTAAATCTTTCTCCAAAAGTGCTTTCTGATTAATGTCAGAAAGTTATTTTGATTTAAATAAAATTTTTTTAATGACCAAAATGCTTACTATCTTATATCATATCATATTACATTATTATACTATAACTATAATATAATATAATATAATATAAATTAATATTATCATATATTATAAATATATAACATAATCTATTATAGTATTACTATATTATAAACATATAATTTGATATAACAATAACTAATAATATAATATATTATATTATATTATAATTTATTATTAGATTAGATTATAATCCATCATATTATCTAACATTATATATTAAATCATAATTATAATATTTATATTATACTATTATAATTATTATGATTATTATATTATATTATATTATTATATATTATAATAGATTATATTATGTTATAACTTAAATATTATTATATTTTTTTAAAATTATTATTTTATTATATAATAATATTATTATATTATATTATATAATATAATAATATTCTAATAGATAATATTATGTTTAAAACTTAAATATTATTATATTTTTAAAATATTATTTTATTATATAATATTATTATCATATATTGTAATATAATATTATTATAAATATAATAGATTATAATTATGATTATAATGTAATATTATACTATATATAATATTATTATAATTATGATGTAATATATAATGTTATATAATGTGATGGATTATAATCTAATATAATATTATATTATATTATATTATATTATATTAATAATATTATTATATTATTAGTTATTATTATATTAATTATATTTTTATAATATAATAATATTTTAATATATAATAATATATTATATTATATTATATTATATTATATTATACCATATTATGTAATGTTTTTTATTATCATTTTATTATATCAAAAGTACTTTTTTTATTTGAATTGCCAAACATATTTTAAAGTTTCAAAGCACTTTATAAATGTGGTTATCAAACAATAAACAGTTTTTTATAAAAGCTCTACTTCTCAAAAGCTCTACTTCCAAAAGCTCTAAAAGTTCTACTACTAATAGCAATCCTAAACAAAGCCTTAATCTCCACTAGAATCAGGAGTCTTCTTCTCCATCCCCTCCCTCATGCGTAAGGCATGTGACTTCAGTGGGCTTAGTTTCTTCAGGCTGGCCCAAGGCCCAAAACCATGGTTATTACCGCTTCAGCTCGACACCACTCCAAAGGACTACCATTTATCAAAATGGAGAAAGAAGGGTCCTCAATGTAGCACATTATCCATTTTATAATTTTTTTCATGAAAGGTGATGAAGCATTGCTACCAAATACCTCTAAGACATTCAATCATAGGCCTTTTCCATGTCAGCTTTGATCATCAGCAGGAGAGCTTTCCTCCTAGGAGCCCTGCTCATTGAATGAAAGACTTCCAGTGCCACCCTAATATTATCCAAAATATTTCTATTAGGAACAAGACCCCCTGCTTTGCAAAAACAAGTTTTGGCTTCAAAGGCTTCATTCTATTAATCAGAAATTGGACCACAATTTCATATAAAGTTCCACTAAATTATTGGACGGTTGTCTTTCACATTCTTTGGGCCTTCCTTCTTTGGAATCAAAATGATGAAAGTTTTCCTCCAACCATTAGGCATATGAGAAGTATAAAAAAATTTCTTGACAGCAGCAATAACATTCGC
Source organism: Cocos nucifera (assembly GCA_006176705.1). NCBI lineage: Eukaryota > Viridiplantae > Streptophyta > Magnoliopsida > Arecales > Arecaceae > Cocos > Cocos nucifera. The sequence goes on from QRFJ01000015.1 coordinate 382,467, forward strand.
ATTGATGAACAGCTAACATGATTTTAAAAAGATCGGCTGGAAACCATCCACCCCGGGAGCACTATGTGATGGGAGTTGTCAAAGAGATTGTTCTATCTCCCAATCCATAACATCCATAGTGAGAATCTGATTTTGTACACAAGAGGGAGAAACATCTAACGGTGGCAAATGCAAGGGAATAGAAGATTGTTGAATATTCCAATGGTTGCTGACATAATCCGCAATAGTAGACTTGATCTCTATATTCTCTTCGTTAGCAATGCATTCTATTCGATTCCTTCTCTGTTGCAAAATAGTAGTTCTATGAAAGAATGTTGTACTTTTTTAATCCCCTTCCTTTAGCCATTTGAGATAAGATTTTTGACGCCGCAGTTTTTTGAAATCAACCTTCCGGGTAAGAGTACTCTGCAGCTGATGGTTGGTGCCTCCACAGTCAATATCAGCTTGCTGCAACCTTTTGATCTGTTCTTCAAATCTTTCTATTTTCTTAAAAATGTTACCAATAAAATCTTTCTTCAATTGCTGCAATGCCCTTTTAGTTTGAGCAGCCATAGCATTCTGATGCCATGAGACTCATTGCTATGATGCCTCCATGCATGCTTAACCACTTCTTTGATCCCATCACAAGGAAGCCAAAATTATTCAAATCTAATTTGCTTGGAGGAAATTGGGGTCTAGAATCAGAATAAAAATTGGTGACTTCCATTTCTAACCATTTGATTGGGAGGAATCCCATTTCTATTTCGAGGTGGATTGGGAATAGCCCAATCTATTTAAAACTCAATCCCTAGTTACAAACCAAATATTTATGGGGATTTGGCATTCCAATTTCGATTCCAATCTATTCCGATCTAGATTCTGGTTGCCAATCAAGCACCCCCTAAATGGAATAACTCTAAATTATCTAATAGATTGAATATGCGATAGAAGGGAGAATGATCAAAACCAATCCTAGCCAAGTTAAAATGTTTGGATTAAGGGAACAAATCAACCTAAGAACTGTCCAGCCTCTCCTACACAGGAGCAGCACCAAATATATTGTTATACCAGGTAAATGGTGATCCAATGAATCCCAAATCCACCAGTCCATTCATTCTAATAAAGTTTATGTACTCAAGCACTTCTGTGATTTCTTTAAATCTCTTTCCACTACATTTCTCCTACCCTAAAAAAATGATATTGAAATCACCCATGACCAACATAGGATAGCACTTGGAGATACAACACACCATCTCCTAAAGCTCCCTCCTTTGCCTTCTGCTGCAGCAAGGCTTCAGGTCACTGGGAAAAACTCGTGCTGGAGAGTCAGAAAAGAATTGAGTCGATGTGAATCATGGACCAACCTATAAGAAAGTTCCAAGAACCGGTGGGGTACCCTTCGATTTAGAATCCTTTGATGCCTAAGCCAGTTGAGGCCTGGAGAACAAATAGTGAAAATGAAAGGCAAGAAGATAATAAAAGAGGGTTTGAGTAGAGAGTAGTTCGATCTTCATTCAAAGAAAAAATTGAGAGTAGATTCTAGCAAAGTTTTGACTCTGTGAATCAGAACTTACCTTCCGAAAGGGTACCCTACCTCTCTATCTATAGAAGAATTTGTTTAGGCCTTAAAAAAAGTTTGTTGAGCTATTAGTTTATTATAATGAAATGGCCAATTGGATAGCAGCTATAGATAGTTTGTCTAAGTGGCAATTAGCTATAATATGGCTAAAGGACAGCTCTGATTTTATTGGAGAGCAGTTGGCGCTCAATCGGCCTTCGCTTGTGTTGAGATCAGTTTTTTATCAGTCTTGCTGGTATGGCGAGATCGATATTTGACCGACCTCGATGGGATAGTGCTGGGCGGTACTTCTCCCTACTATGTTGATGATGTCGGCTTTCTACTGATCTCGACGTAATAGAGCTGGTAGCAAGGATAAAGTAGACCCGATCTCGGGCTCAGCTATTAAGCAGATTATTGTTACTATTAAGATCGATATAAATTCGATCTCTGATGGAAAGACTACGGACAGAAAGACAAGCCACTAATTTTTAGAATGATGAACTACTGATCTCATCTTGTATGACCAATCGCAGGTCAGTTGAAGACCGATCTCGATTTATGATGGAAGAACTCCCATCGATATAGGATTGAGGATGGAATCCATTGGTTTGGCTAGTATGGTTGGTATATTATCGATCCTGACCTACTGTTAGAGCAATGCGCCATATTTGGCCCTAGTATGGATTAATTTAAGTTTCAGATCAATGTTTTGTTGACCTAAAGCTGATGTTCATCATCATGTTTTTAGTAGTCATCCGGATCGATATTTTCTCTGATGCTACCACGTGGCTAGTGATGATTATCTGCACCAATACTTGGCCCCCACTTTTTAGACTTAGAGTGAAATTTTATACGATGAGTGTGGAAAATTGCTTCCAAAAGATATCTTTTAATTTTCTCTATTAGGAACTACATCGCACGACCGCCAAATTTAATTTTTTAATGATTTAAAATGATGTGCCTCCTCGTTTGAAGAAATTTCACCATGTTTGTTTTACTTAGCATTTAAGAAAGCATGGGAGAGTGAAAAATCATTATTGGTTATCCTGCTGTAACCCAAGCGACGTGGGGCACATGTCATTTTTTCATTAACCAACTAAACCACCATGCTGATTATGCTTACATGGCTTGATCAGAATGGAGTATGCTGAAATGACTTTTCTGCAACCTCTCTAGATTGTTGACAAATGGATTGAATCCAACAATAGGGTGGTGTCTGCTCCACTGTCATCCTGCTGTTCCTTCGGGTGTGAAAACTCCGTAACTAAGATTTTAGAAGCTTCCTTGCATCCAGGCAGCTGAAGAAGAGGACCATTCTAGTGATCACCGGAGTTAAGGAGAGCTACCAGAGCCAAAAGAGAAGGCCTTCCTTTTCCTAGGTAGATCCTTTTTCTTGCTTTTTAGCTTTAAAGTGTCTCCCACTTAGACTTTTTTTCTTCTCTTTATCATCTTTCTTATTTGGTCCTTCTTCGTCTTCCTTGTTCTTCTTTTTTTCTTGGCTATGTTTTCTCAAGAGAGTACTTCTCTCGATGACGGCAGGAGGGGAGAGGTAGTCTCAAGTGATCGAAAAATCTAGTCAACCCAGCCCCGACTTGAGCTTGAGGCGGATGATCCATCTCAAATGATCACTGAGGCCAGCACTACTGGCAATGATGGTTCGGAGTCTCTAGTAAGGAGATTTCTAGACTATTTTGGTCCAAATACTGAGCCCTCTATCCTAATCGATGCCGATCTAGAGAAGCTCAAGGAGAAGTATCTTATCCTTAAGAACTTTCAACTAATAGCTCCTAGTCCAAGTGATCATGTCACACAGCCTCCTAAAGGTTGTATGGCATTTAATGATGAAGCATTCTAATCTGAATGGTGTTTTTGTTTGCATCCCTTCATTTGTAATATCTTGGACTTCTATAGACTACATCCGACCCAAGTTACTCCTAATGTCATTAGGACCTTCTTAGTTTTTATCATCTGTTGTAGCTTTGCCACCATAGGGCTTAGAATTTTTCTCTTCAGGATATTGTTCGTCCTGAAGAAGCATCCAAAAAAAGAAAGATTGATGGTATTTCTCATCTTGACCTCATTGTAAATTCAGTCATTTCCTTCCTTCTTCTATCCATGACTGAAAGAGTCATTTCTTTTTTATTTTTTCTAATATCCCTTGGGATTTCAGTCATAGTTGGGATAAACCCTAGCTTAACTAGAACTCCAATAACCAAGTTTTATCTAAGGATAAAGAGGTCTTTAAAGAGCTGCTAAGTATGAAGGTGCCCAAGCTTAGCCAGCTCGTGATGGATCAATCGTTGTTCAACTCCGGCATTAGTTAGATCTCCCTTCAGGATGAGTCTGTCATTAGGTTTTCTTCAAAATTTTATATATGTTTTTTTCTGATCAGCATATCTTCTCTTATTGTGGTAGCACTCATGAGGTTTGATCCCAAGAGATTGGCAGAACAAAGAAAAAGGAAACAAGAGCCCTCCGCATTCCTCTTACGAAGAGGAGAAAGGAGAAGAAAGCTGCTATCACCACATTGATGTCCTGCCGATCTGTCCTAGCTTTCGCTTTGAGGATGCTAGTCATCAATGCAGCTCCTATCAATGCTTTTCCTTCACCTGCATCATCTTCGATGTCTCGAGGGCATCGATAGTCTACTAAGATAGTTCGACCGCCTCCCAAGGAGTCAGCAGCCCGCCTGAAGTCAGGCTCATCTTTTACACCACCGAGGTCTAATCTATTAACTACATCGACCTCGACATCTACTCATTAGTCTTGACCCTTCGAAGGGTTGAATGTTTTCGAGGTTGACTTGCCGTCGACCTCCACCAATAAGATTGCCTTGCCTAAGCTTCCCAACAAGATGCATCGATGCTCGATAGGGATCTACTGTTTGTCGTGATGCCATAGCGAGACTTGAACACTCGTAGGAGGGACCTCGAGCCAGAGGAGCTTGTAAATTATGGCTTCAGCAGCATTTTGGATGTAAGATTTTTTTTAATTTTTTTACATCGATTATTTACCAACTTGACATTATTCTTTTTTTGTTTTGTCAGTCCACCATGTTTTTCAGATTGGTCACTGAGCACATGGCATGATTTTTTGAAAATAAAAAGGCCATAGAGGAGGCGCTGTAGTCTGCAAAGGACTGCAAGAAGGCGACAGAAGAGAAAGCCAAAAAAGAGACCAAGGTCGTGGATGAGTCAAATAAGCAGCTCCAGGAGAAGTTGGCCATAATAAAGGAGAAGAATAAATCTTGATGGACCATCAAGAAAGGCCAATGAAGAAGAGAAGAGGCTGCTAGAGTTGCAGCAGGAGGTCTCCAAGATTTTCGAGTTGGAGGCCAAGGTGAAGGAGTTGAAGGAGATGGTATCGTCCCGAGATGACACAGTGGCTACTCGAGGCAAGGCCCTCCTGGTCTACCAGAGGGACGTGGAGCGATTGAAAACTGCTGTCGGTAGGGTTGTAAAGGATTACAAGTCCTCCAAAGCTTTTCAAGAGGTCATAGAGGCTTCGGGGTAAGCCTTTGACTATAGGTTCAACAACTACAAAAGCCTGAAAATTTTTTTTTTTCAGACTTAGACTTGAGCGGTGTTACCTAAGAGGTCGGCCTCCCACTGATGTTAGAGATAGTTGCCCAGCCAGCATTGGATGTGGCCCCTCCTACAGATGCACCTCAGTCTATTCTTGAGGTAGTTACTCAGTAACTCCCTCCTACTCCTGTCGAGACCCCAGCCATCAAAATCATATCAGTGGAGTCCCCGAATGATGACTAGGTTGCTGTTCCAGCATAAGTTCCTTAGGCAGATGCCTTATTTTTGTACCTTTTTATTTTCTTCCTTTTTTATTAGCTATCTTTTGTATCAGTCTAGTTCGAACTTTTTGTAAAAGCTTTCTCAAAGTAATGAAAACTTCTTTCTAACTTGATTGCCTTTGTGTTTGTTTGTGATGTCGCATATTTTCAATTTGGCATTGCCCGATGTGAGCTAGGATGATTATTCAAAATCTTCTAAGTCATGCATAGCAAATAGCGATTGACCTTTAATCAGGTTCATATCAGTTGACCTTAGTCAGGTCACGATGTGGATTGCCTTAGCTAGTGTGTGTATGAAACCATATTTTTAACTAAAAGTTGAACTTTTAATTAAAACTAGGTAAAAGTTTAGGAGTACCTCTACTTGAATTCGGGATTGGCAGGTCAACTTTTTCTTTCACCTCATAGATGCTAGGAATAGTATCCCAAAGCCAATCATCAGTCTATTGACAGTTGAGCTATATTTTATATTCATATATAAATTATTAATGCATAAATATTATTTCTATTTTTATCATAAATTCTTTGCATCTTCTAATAAACTCTTATGTTGTGATGAAGTTCTTAGGACTATTTAGAATCAACAAAAAAGAATTTATTGTTTAGTTCTTAAACCTGTTTGTGATCAAATGATACATTGTTACCAAGGATAACAACATTTATCAAGTGTAGGTTGTCGTGTGCCATATGGATTGGTTGTCCTCTTAACCAAGGAGTGTGGAGGCACTGATATGACATGTAGATGAGATGTAGGGATATATCTACACTAAACGTGACTAATGAAGCCTTTTCTACTGTCAAGATTTGCTCCAATAGAATATGAGTATAAGTGTCCCTCCAATCTGAGATCACTATGGTGACTTTCAAGTAATTCATTATGCTTTGATGCCAAACTACCTAAATTTTTAATTCAATAATGAAGATTTCTAAGCACAGTCAAGTACTTGAGGAGTCGATGTGTGAATCAAGATAAGATTGATCACTCCAATTTAGAAGTTGTGTTCAATTATGTTTTAATTTAGCAATACCTTGGCTAGGGTAGTCCTAGTGAGGGGTCATAGGATTGATTGCGTTGAGATATAATATGGATATATTTTTTTATAATTGATAGTTTAACTCTAAGTCATCCTAAACATAAAAATCAAAGGAATGAATTATGTGGTAACCATATTTGCATAGATTCTGAATGTTGCGATTGAGACTATTTGACCTATCCAGACTTTGGATATCATTACTAGATGATCACTTCGATTGGTATAGAAAGTGATTCCTATGCTACCAACTTAGGTTCAACCTATGGGATTACACATATTAGAGGTTTCTACCTAATCTGATGCTGATGAAGAGCCCCACTGGATTGGGACTCTATGGTCAAGAGTTCCACTGGACTGAGGACTCTTCAACCAAGAGTCCTACTGCATTGAAACTCTAAGTCCTACTTGTCTGAGACTCTATAATCGAGAGTCCTACTCATCTAGGGCTCTGTGATCATGAGTTTCACTTGTTTGGGACATTGGGATCAAGAGTCCCACTGGTTGGGGACTCTTCGATCGAGAGTTTTATTTTGATGGAACTCTATTGCTCGAACTTTCATTGAATTTGAACTTAGTATTTATGAAAGAATTTGATTACTAATTAACTCAATTTGATTGAGTAATGATTTTTGAATCAAGTCCAATTGAATTGGATTCAATTGGGTTTGACCTGATTAAGTTATGAGATGATCTAATCATCGAAGAGGTTTCTTTCCTGATTTGATCAGGGGTTAGACTTGATCAATTTTTAATTTAATTAAAATTATATTAAGCTTAAATAAGTTGGATTTAGTCTGGTCTAATTGGGCCTAACCAATTTGGATTGGAATGGGTTCAATTGGATAAAGTTTAATTTAGACTAGTTTGACTAGCTACTCGCCACCTCACCCTGTTCTTGCGCCCATCTGATTTTATACAAGAAATTGTTTCTCATAACAATTCTCCATGCACAGAGGGGTGCATGCCCATGCTTCCCACACCCCAGGTGGATAAGAACAGCTTGGCTACCATTTGAATTCAAAAAGAGTTTGAATTCAAATGGACAACCACTTCATTCTTATCCTCCCATGCTGTTTTGACTTGGTCTTACACAAAATAAAAAGCATTTCCTTGGGGCATGCACACACTTTATAGGAGAGAAAACTTTTGTGAGCCCCCTTCTACATGAGAGAATTGAATTCAAAAATTTTGAGAGAAAAAAAATATAGAGAGAGCTTGGCATAGGGTTTCGGGTGTGTGCATGCCTTAGGGTTTCGACCTAGGGTTCAGGGATCCATTTCCTGAGCTACGAGTGTCGTAAGCCCATGAGACTTTCAAGAGAGCCTCCTCTACCTCTCTCCCATCTTTGTTGGTGATCTGGAGTATCAGAAGAGCCCATAGAGGAAGATTGAAGGAGTTTGATCGAGATCAGCCATCAAAAGCATCCGGCATCGAGCTAGCACTCGGGAGGAGCCGATCAGGACCAGTGAAGGAAAATCCTATTTTTTGGTACAAGATCGTTCAAATCTGATTAAATTTGAAGAAATATTTTAAATTTTTTTTTCTAAGATCATAATCAGATCTGAGACATCTCAGATCTGATCCTTTAAGATTAGATATTAAGATTAAAAATAAAATTAAATCTAATTAATTTCATATCTTGTATTTTGGGTAATCATATTATCCTGTGATGATCCTGATCTATCCTGAGATTCTGAAAGGAGCGCCACACTCACCTAGCCTCTACTAGTATCTACTTAGGTAGGATCTGAATGTCTTCTCCTTGTTAATCTTTTCTCCAAATATCATATCTAAATCTGATCTGAAAGTCCTTCAAAAGAATTTCTGAAAGCAGCATGTCCGTCTCACGAACGCCATCACGTAGATGCTAAACTCTTCACAAATTTGATTGGATTTTCTTCTTAGATTTGTTTCCAACCTTTGGCACTTAGAAGAAGGGGAGAGAGAGGATCAGAGAAGGCATGAAAGATGGAAGGGGTGACAGCCTTTTGGTATCAAAATTATTTCTTTTGTGAAGAAACTTGATGCAAGGGTTCTTATACAAAAGTATAGCACCAAGTTAGAGTCCCTCTTTGACCAAAATCCTCATTTATTCGACTATTGGGACTCTTGGACCTAATCTCCATGAAAAACCCCAGATCCCATCGGATTTAAATGCCAAAAATCAATCTGGAAGGTGGCAGCATGAGTAGATAAGGAAGAGTCCACTGCACCTAGGACTCTTCCTTCAAGAGTTTGATCTAAATCAAACTCTATCAAAACTCAGCCTAGACACCTCTAAAAATTACAAAATTTGGTACACCCTATGTATGAGTGTGCCCTATCATATATCCAAAAATCAAATAAAAAAGATTTCCAAAAAAATTTCTGAAAGCCTCTGATCAGGTGACCCTCAATTATCTCAATTAGGTCAACTTTTGATCCTAGTCCAATTTGACTATGCTTGGATTTAATTTCTATAATTAATCTGACCTAAACTTTTTTTAGTCAGATAAAAATAAATCTATTCAAAATACAAGAATAAGTCAAATCAAATTTGACTCAGTTGCAATGAATCAGAAAGATTACAGAAGGAGAAAGTCAGGCTCAATCGTGTGCTAGCACGATTACCTTGAACTTGATTAGATCTAATCCAAATTAATCAAACTGGGTTAGCTTAATTGATGATATCCAGACCCAAATTCTTATTTGTGTGATCTAGTTAGATTCAATTTTATATGATAATGAGATATATCGTGATCTCCATCATCGACATCATCAAAATATCTTTCGATGGATCAGAACTTTTCTGATTCATATAATTAGAATGATCAGTCATCAAAATCAATCTAATTGCTTTCAAAATCAACCAGTGGCACCTAGCAGTATATGGTGGCAATCCATCAAAACTGAAAATGAACCTCTCGATGTAGTTACCTATGTGATTGGGTTCTTCTATCTTAAGCTCCGACTGGATTAGGATTAAGGTGAACTCGTCAAACTCAATATCTGTCATATAAATTAATCATTTGATTCAAGTCCAATGTGAAAATCCTAATAGAAACTTTTTCTATCATCTTTACTCAGCCATGGCCATGGGCTTAAGGACTCAATCTCATGATTATCATAGGGCTACTCCTCATCTACCGAGGTAGATAGATCTCCTATTAGTGTAATTTAATTTCTACAATGAACATACTATAGCCAATATACACCTTAGGATTTCGAATGGCTAGGAGATAGAGTTATGGTATAGTTAAACTATAACACCTTTAAGGTGAACTACCGATGCACCTCAGATCAAAGAACCAAACACACCACTACAGCATCGAGCCTATCATCGACGAGAAGGTTGACTTCCTTATGACTGCTCGAGGTGGTCATGCTCAGTGCCCTTATTCTCTAATGAGTATCTATACTCTCGCTCCGATGTCTCCACACCATAGATTCAAGATACATCTATCCTAAGAAAGTGATCGTACACCAACCTTTCAGATCGATCATCATCCTCATGATGATCTTACGGTCAGGAGCTGTTTATGAGTTAATTATGAAAATTCATGTCTCAAATTTTCAACTCTTGAAAATATGGATTGTCATTACCATTAACTTAAAGAATGTATCACAAATACTTTAAATACATACTATGATAGAAAATAATCCTTCTATTAATTTATAGTCAAAATTATAAAATTATCCTTAGAAGTATATTACAAGTGTTTGGCCAATCTGGCTTCTAGGGCACACATCTTACAAACTCCCACTTGACCTAAAGCCAATTGGCTATAAATCTAAGTCCCATCTTTTCAAGGTGGGCTTCGATCTTCTGCTGGCTCAATGACTTTGTTAGCATGTCAGCTGCATTATCTGCAGTGTTGACTCTCTTAATCTCGACGTATCTATTTTCGAGATAATTGTGGATGAGGTGGTATCGTTACATGATGTGCTTAGATTTTTGGTAAGACCTCGGCTCCTTAGCTAGGGCTATGGCGTCATTATTATCGCAGTACAGAGGGACGGCATCTGATGGCATCACTCCATGCTCTGCGGTGAACTTTTTATACCAAAATGTCTCCTTTGCAGCTTCCAACGCAGTGATGTATTCTACTTTCATGGTGAAATCTACTATCACAGTCTGCTTGAAACTCTTCTAGTTGACAGTATCATCATTGCAGATAAATAGATTTTCAAATGTCGACTTTCGATCATCTATATCATATTGCTGTCCACAATATCCCAGGCATCACCTAGCTCTGATACCAAATTATAGACCCATGATATCGCTCGAACGCCAATCATCCTTGACATCACAAACATCAATACCATGTTGCAGAAGCCCTTGATCTTTAGCATGGATCTGAAGGAACCAGTGACGTTCTCTATGAGTAGCAAACCACCGATCCTCCACCTGGATCTGTGATAGGGCACCTCCCTCCTTGGGCTTAAGGGAGACACTCCCTTCTTTAGGGCTTCTTCAAGAACCCTGGGCAGCAAAAAAAAAGAACAAAAAGATTATGGCAAGGAAGATAGCTTCCAATTTTGCTTGGTGAGATCAACTCTAACCCTAGATCTCTTTTTTTTAATTTATTATTTACTTCATTTTTAAATTAATTTAAAAAATATTCACTTAAATCTAATTAAAAGCTTCATGACAAGATTAGAAATCCTAACTATTTAGAGCATTCATTATATTAGTTTTATTTTCTTATTTTCTTTTTGGTGATTGCTGGAGACAAGATAAGCTCTTAAGATTCAAGTAGTTTCATGCATCTAATTTAGTTGCATAGAATCCCTTGTCTGAAAGTGATTGAGCATACTCATATTAAATCAACTTAAGGGCAACACCCAATTAAACAAGATAAGATGAAAATTTGATCATCCTTTCTTAGCCCATAAATAATCAACCAGCATCCTGTATTAACCTAAGCCTTTAATTTGAAAATTAATTAGACATCGATCCTAAAAACTCGAGCTCAATAGGATAAGAAATCCTAAAAGTTAGACCAGATTAGGATTAGTCAATTTAACTGGTGTCTAAGAAAAGTGGTTCAGGAACGACTGGGCTTGAAGGAAGGTGGTTATTTAATTAGTTCTATTAGCTTATCTGGCCAAGCATAATTGACGTCTAAGGCAAGCAATGGAAGGACTCCCACCGATCTTACACTTACCTGGCTAGTTGATTGGCTGATCTTACACTTGGAGGGCTTGAAGGTGACCTTGATAATTAGAAGCTATCTAGATCAAGGACAATCCTTAGTCAGAATTGTTTGCCTAACTTGATTACTAACAAATATCAAACCTAATTAAATTCTAATTTCTCTCTCTTCTTAGCTCTAGGACTCCTTAGGACCTCTTCTTTAGAACTCTTCTTTCTTTCTTCTCCTTTTTTTCTCTAAAAATAAAATAAAAATTAAATTAAATTAAATTAAATTAAAAATTAAATTAAATTAATTAGACTAACTAAAAATAATAATTAAATTAAATTAAAAAAAATAAAATAAAATAATAAAAAATTTAAAAATTTTAATTTTTTAAAATATTAATATAATAGAATAATAATATAATAATAATAAATAAATAAATAATTAATTATAAAAAATTTTAAAAAAATCTTAAAATATAAAAAATAATATAAAAATTATAAAAATTATAAAAATTATAAAAAATAATATTTAAAAATAATTTTTTTTAAAAAAAAATAAAAAAATTTGAACCATATTTTAGGGTTGCACTAATATATATATGATAGGAGATTGCTTTAGGGTTGCACTAATATATACCTAGTTGAATCCAATCATAAAATTGAATGGTTGGACCATATTAAACTCAATAACCAAATGACTAAAAGTCTTAGAGAACCACCTAGGTAGATGAACAAATATTTTATTCCTTCCATCTATAGTCCATCGACTTATATCCAGTTACCTGATATCCATGCTATCTACTATGAGATCAAGCCAACCACAATCCAAATGCTCCCATCTTTCTACGGAAACACCAATGAAGATCCTTATAAGCATCTGGATGAATTTTTAGAAATCTGCTCTATGGTGAGGATTCAAAATTTAACTGATAATGCCCTTAGACTAATTTTATTCTTCTTTTCATTAAAAGACAAAGCTAAGTACTGGCTTAGCATAATAGGGAGACCAATCAAAACTTGGATTGAATTGCAAAGTAAATTTCTTAAGAAATTTTATCCCATAAGCCAAATCAATACCATGAGGCGAGCTATTACTGAATTTGCTCAGCTTCTAAGGGAATAAATTCATGAGTCATGGGAGAGACTTAAAAAACTTATTAGAAAATGCCCACACCATGGTCTGTCTAAGTGGCAAATCGTTCAAAATTTTTATGAGGATTTAGGAGACCATTATAAACAGATAGTAGATGTATCCTGTGGAGGTGCATTCATGAATAAAAGTGAGGATGAAGCCTATATCTTGTTTGAAATCCTGAGTGAAAACTCAATTAACCATGCTTCGTTATCTTTCTACCAAATTTGGGCAGGGATCCATGAATTTAAATATCCAGAATCTAGTCCTAAAGATGATTTGAATCTGATAAATAAAGTGGACCTTTTTGCCCAAAAATTAGATCAACTCCTAACTCTAGGTCAACAATCTCCTACATAATTCACATCATCTTCTAATTATCAAGAGACTTATTCAATCTGTGCTAGCCCAATCTATCAAGTGAGTGAATATCCCACGACTGCACAATTTCCATCCTTTTATCCAAGAATAAGTTCAAGCTGCATAAGGCTACTTCAAGCTGATTAATGATCCTTTTTAAATTCATATAACCTAGATTGGAGGAACCATTCTAATTTTTTTTGGATATCCCAACAGACTCAAGCTCGGACCCAATATCAAAATTATGCCTATAATAAGGATCAACCTAATCAATCTTTCTAGCTATTGTATTATAATCAACTATCATACCCACCTTCTTAACAAACCAATTTAGCAGACGATAGGTTTAATCAACTTCAACAATTAATTTTGAATCAACAACAATCGATCTTGACTCAACAGGAATCTATTGCCAAATTAGAAGCACAAATAGGATAATTAGTTGAGTCTAACATAAGAAGAGAACTAGGTCAACTACCGAGCCTACCAATTTTAAATCTTATAAAAAATCCATCCATTGTCCACCAACCACCTGGACTAAGTCATCAATCTAATATCCCACTTAAGAATCTCCAATTAGAAAATGCTAAAGTAATTTCTAAACTTAAAAGTTATAGGATTCTTATGGACCCATACCAAGATCAGGTGAGCGAGGCTAGTACTGATGCTAGCCAAAATAAAAATTTAGAGAAATAGATTAGTACTGAAGCTAACCACATAGAAGAATCTGAGCCCAAAACTAATACTGATGCTAGTTCCAGTTTAAATGAGATAGATAAAGAAGAGAAGAGAATAGATAATTTACCTAAGATCTATAAATCTAAAGTCCTATTTTCTTCAATCCTACAAGCCGATTCTTCTTACAAAAATCAAAAGACATGTAATGAAGTATCAATGAAATTATTTAAACAAGATCATATTAATTTACCTCCATAATTAAACCTACCTTTAGTCATCCTTCTAGTACCCATAGCATCAAACTTAACTCTTAATACAAAAACTCAATTCATGAGCATTTTAGAAGAACGGATAGGAGAAATTCTTGAAAAATAAGGATCTGAGAATAGGATCACAAACTATATTCCCATAATTAACAATGACTATATCAATAAAGGGATAAGAAACGATCTTTCTGAGATTAGTAATCCAAAACCATTGAAATTTATCAATCTAGTATTTGATACAGGATAGTAAGCTATCTTGTGTCTGACTGAAGACGATAAACTTAACGCTTATTGAGAGGCAATCCAAAATTTAGTTCTTTTATCTAATTTATCTCTTTTTAGCTTATTTTTTTTAAGAATATTTTGAATAAAGTTGGAGAGAGAGCCCAAATTTTCAAGGGCACATGTTGGATCATGAGAACATATACATTGAGTCAGGTGTGTTCTTTTTCTTCTTTATTATACCTTTTATTTTTTTCTTCATTCAGGACAATGTCGATTAAGTTGAGAGAGAAGAATAATAAAAAATTTTAATTTTTTAAAGTCCTCAGAATAAGTTACTATTTAGCATTTAGACACTCGATTATGCTTAAGAATCAAGTTAAACTAAGCATTTTTTAAAAAAAATTGATGCACAGATCAGAGAATTTATGAGATATTGAAGGATCAAGTATTAAGAAAACTTAATAAAGAGTTAAGTCTAGAATATAAAAAGTTTTTTTCTTTGAGCATTTCTAATTTTTTCTATCAGTATCAAAGAAGAATCTACTTTTTATGGGCTTATGTAGGATAACTATATATTTTTTTATAATAATTAAAAAAATAGACTCATAGTTTCTAAGTACTTCTCACTGAGTAATCGGACCTCTTTGCCTAAGCAAGCATTGAGTTTTGCATCAAAAGATGAAAAGAATGAAGAAGCTTGTTGTAAAGCTAGTCTTAACTCATAGCCTATTTAATTCAAGATAGTAAGCCTGAGGGATATTTTATACCTAGTGCTCTAAATACAACTGGTTTGGAATTCATTGGCCCAAGACTCACTATATGGATCAAATAAAATGCTTAAGAAGTTAAGGCACTCAATAGTGGTACAACGTTAAAAAAAATATTAATTTTCCACCAAGTAACCAGATCCTGTTGCCTAAGTAAACAATGATATTCGCATCAAAAAGTGGGCAATGTGAATAAAAAAATCTATAAATGAAGGGTGGAAGTAGCAATACACTTGCGCATATGAAAGTTTAGACAATTCAAAGATAAAGATAGGATAATTTTAGAAAAAGTTCAAAAAAGTTGAGTGTTCTTTACTTAATTTTTATATTGGTAAGTATTAATATTCTAATGACATACCTCACTTAAGCTCTACTGAATATCAATGGCCATTTTGAAAACTGCTTTGGTGAAATTCAAAACTCTAAAGTTAAAAGATATCTAAAACTAAATTCTTTTTTTACTCGAGGATGAGCAAAGCTTAAGTTAGGAGGTGTGATAAGTATCATAAATTCATCAATAAAAATATTAATTTATGAATTAATTTATATTTATTTTAAAAATTAATAATTAATTTATATATATTTTTAAAAAATTAATATTTTTATTAATTAAAAAATAATAAAAATAAAAAAATAAAATATTATCATTAGTAAAAAGAACTCATTTTTCTAGTCGCAATGGAATAAATTTAAAGTAAATCGAAGCTAAAATGGACTAAATATAAATTTTTAAAGAAAAAAATTAAAATAAAAAAGAAAATGGATCAGTCGGTTCCACAAGCCAAGCCACCATGCTATATCAGCTGGCGCTTCCAAATGCGCTAAGCCGAACCGTGCACCAATAAGCCATCCAGCCAGCGCCCAGCCCCGCGGACCACTGACATCAACATGACGTCAGTTAAATCATGGCTCACCGTGAACCCTTAAGAAAGGACATTTTGGTCATTTTCTAAGAACGTCGGATGCTGATTGGTTGCGGCATGCGGTGCGGCCAGTCCGCTACAGTCTACATGCACAGTAATGCACGTTCGAATGGCTGTGCTTGCTGTCGATTTTGATCTGACGACTAAGGAATTTCCTACTTTGATTTGGTTTCAAACTTCACCAGATGACAATCGGATGGCAATGCTCACTCCAAAGCTCAATCCAATGGCCCACAAAGCTTCCGACGGTGATTAATCTCTCCAGCACAATCCAATGTCCCGATTCTCATCATCAAGCTCGATCCAATGGCCCATGTTTAATCCAACTAAAAGAAGGATTCCAGAATAGTTTTTGATGTGATTTGACAATCAAAAATCATCCATCAAGCTCCATCCAATGACCAAAACTTAATCCAACCTGATCTGGGCTGTATACATCTATTTTTGATGATTTTTGGATCGTTTGATCAAAATTTGATGGCCAGAATTCAAGAAACTTAATAGAACACATCTAGAGGCTATTTTAATCCAATTTTCACTTAGATTTCTCCATATTTTACCAATCAGAACTCTCCTTAGTCTCACATTGCCTACAAAGAAGATCTTCAGTCTTCCAACACCTATAAATAGGATCCCAAACCTCCAAATCAATCTATCTTCGATCATAGAAAGGAGTTTGGTAAAGATTAGAGCCATGCTTGGATTAGAGGCTGCTTTAAGGCAATAGGTGCTGCGAAGAAGAGCTGACTTCTACACCATCTCAACTTCAATACCGTTCCAAGATCAAGATCAATTTTTCTAGTTTTTATTTCTTTTTCCTATCCTTTTAAATTTATGTATTTAAATTTTTAATTTAAATTTTAATTAATGTAATATTTATTTTTATGCACTTTAAATTTTTGTTCTTTATTTTTAATTATTTTTTACTTTTTATTATAAATTTAATTTTAATTACTCTTTATTTTATTGTAAGTAAATGCTAAGATCTAACTAGTAGATCTTAGTAGCAAGTTAAATTTTCTGCATTATCTAATTTTTGCTTTTTATTTATAATTCTATTTTCCGACTTCAAATTTTTTTTTCTTTTACAAAAATCAAAGAATTCAAAATTAAAATGCTGCCTTCTCTATGGATTCGACCTGACCCACTGCTTTCTATCTATTTTTAATTAATTTAAGAAGTCGGATAAAATTGATAAACATGATGTCTTAATGATAATATTGCGCTCTTATCAAGTTTTTAATGATGAAGATTTTATTTTCTTTTGGGTCCTTCGGGGCTCTACCAATTTGGAGGTTAGTTTTTAATGATAGAAAAATTTTATCTTCTTTTATATCCTTCGGGGTTCTATCGATCTAGAGGTTAATTTTTAATGATAGAAAGATCTTATCTTCTTTTGTATCTTTCAGAGTTCTACCAATCTGGAGATTGATTTTTAATGATAGAGAGATCTTATCTCCTTTTGTGTCCTTCGGAGCTTTATCGATCCGATGGTTGGTTTTTAATGATAGAAAGATCTTATCTTCTTCAGTGCCCTTCAGAGCTCTACCGATCCGGAGATCGATTTTTAATGATAAAAAGATCTTATCTTTTTTTGTGCCCTTCGGGACTTTACCGATTTGAAGGTTGATTTTTAATGATAGAAAGATCTTTTCTCCTTTTGTGCCCTTCAGGGCTCTACCAATCTGAAGGTTGGATGTCTCATGATATAGTTTATTCTCGTTTGGCTAGACAGCATAGCCTCTTTTGGACAAACTCAATTTTACCTTATCCTCGTTTAGCCCAATAGTATAGCTTCATTTGGATAGATTTTTGAATTTGTTTGGTTCTTTAACGAAGTGGCCAAAAGATGTTTAGCGAGACAAAAATTTTGGAGCTTTTATTCATGATTCATTGATGATACATTCTAAGATTCTCAGCATTCCATGTTCTCGAAATATCTAAGCCATCTAATTTCTCAATCCTATATGCCCCCGGACGTATCACTTCAATGATTCGATATGGTCCTTCTTAATTTGGGATAATTTTTTTCTATTCTAGGGGCTTTGAAACTTTAGCTCGATGGAGGACCAAATTGCCTTTATGGAAGACTTTCGGCTTTATCTAGGCATTTAGTACCTGGCCACCTTTAGCTTGTAGGTTGCCATGTGAATTTGAGCCCTTTTCCTGGTTTCTTCCAGTAGGTTGAGATCGGTTCTCAATTGATCTGAGTTGCTTTTCTTATGAAAAATTTTCATTCTTGATGTTGGAAGGCTGATTTTCATAGGTATCACTGCCTTTGCTCCAAATGTGAGTTTGAAGGCATTTCTTTCAATTGGTCATCTGGGAGTAGTTCTATATGTCCAGAAGATATTATACAGTTCATCCACCTAGAGACCTTTGGCTTCAGTGAGCCTGGCTTTCAAGCCTTAGAGAATTATCTGATTTGTGACCTCGGCTTCTCCATTTGATTATAGATGTCCCATTGAGGTTAACCTATAATCAATGTGCAGCTCAGAATAGAATTTTTTTAATTTTATATTATCAAATTGCTTCTCATTATTAGTAATAATCATCTAGGATAGACCAAAATGGTAGATGATTGACTTTCAGATAAATTCTTACATCTTTTTTTCTATAATTTGCGCCAGTGGTTTAGCCTCATTTCATTTGATGAAGTAATCAATAGCTACCACCAGAAATTTTCTTTATCCTATTACCATGAGGAATGGTCTAAATATATCCATTCCCTAAATGACGAAAGGCTAAGGAGCTGTAATTGATATGAGTTTAGCAGTTGGTTAGTGCTGAATATTTGCATACCTCTGGCATTGATCACACTTATTGATGAGGTTAACAGCATCTTTCTAAATGGTTGGCCAATAATATTCCTATTGGATTACTTTATATGCCAAGGACCTGCCCTCCAAATGGTTGCCATAGATTTCTTCATAAACTTCTTGAAGAGCATAATCAGCCTCTAAGGGTCTCAAACATCAGAGCAATGAAAAAGAGAATGATCTTTTGTACAATCTTTCATCTAGAATGATGTACCATGGAGCTTGCCTCTTGATTTTCCTCGCATCAGCAGGATCATTAGGCAACATTCCCCTATCTAAGTAGTTCATCAAAGGATCTATCCAGCCAGATTCATGATTTACCTAAGAAACCATTAGAACTTTTGTGTTGGGTTTATCAAAGACTTCGATGAATATCCTCTAGTTAAGCTTGAAAAATCCCGATATCGCCAACTGTGAAAGCACATCAGCTCAAATATTTTTTGACCTCGATATTTGAGTGATCTCGAGGTCATCGAAGTTTTTCGATAATTTTTTTTATGTTATGCAAATATTGAGTCATAACTGAATCTCTAGCCTCAAATTGATCTCGTATATGTTCGAAGACAAGCTGGAAGTTTATGTAAATCTTGAGCCTCTTAATATTAAGCTCTTTCGCCATTTTGAGTCTTACGATGAAGGCTTCGTATTTGATGCTGTTATTGAAAGCCTTGGAACTGAACCTCAAAGCATGCTTAGTGACTACTCTTTCAGGACTAGCCAAGATTAAGGCGACTCTGCCCTTCTGGGCATTAGAGGCTCCATCCATATACAGAAGCCAATAAGATTCCTTAATAATTTCTTCCAAGATTTTTGAGGCCGATTCCTCCTCAGGTATAGAATACTCTACCATGAAGTCAGCCAATACTTGAGCTTTCGTGGAAGATCTAGGCCAATAATAAATATCAAATTTGCTAAGTTTGATGGCCTATCTAGCCGATCAGTTAGATATATCAGGTCATTGAAGGACCAATCTCAATGATTGATCTATTAAGATAATGATAAAATGAGCTTGAAAATATGGTTCGAGCCGTTTGGCCATTATGATCAGGGAATATATCATTTTTTTGATTTTAGAATACTGAGTTTGCACATCCCATAATAGTTTGCTGGTATAGTAAATTGGTCTGTGTGTCCCTGCATCATCCCGAACTAAAATCAAGCTGATAATGTTAGGTGAAACAGATAAATATATAAATAAATCCTTACCTTCGATTAGTTTTGACAATAACAGGATTGAACCAAGGTATGTCTTAAGTTTATCAAAAGCAGGTTGACCTTCCTCTGATCACTTGAAGTCTTTGATTTGCTTCAAAATTTTAAAGAATGGGAGGCACTTCTTAGCTAATCTGGATATGAATCTGCTGAGTGACGCCATCCATCCGATGAGCTAATGTACTTCTTTCTGAGTGTTTGAGGGCTTCATTTCAAGTAGCACTTGAATTTTCTCAGGGTTGGCCTCTATCCCTCTTTGGGTCATAAAAAAATCAAGAAATTTTTTGGCTGTTACTCCGAAAATGCACTTGTTGGAGTTAAGCTTCATCTGACATTTGCGGAGTTCTCCAATGCTTCTTCTAGGTTGGTGATGTACCGATCTTGTTGCATGCTTTTAACCAGCATGTCATGTATATATACGTCCATATTATGATCGATTTGATGTTTGAAGACCTCGTTGACTAGTCGCTGGTAAATAGTGTCTACATTTTTTAGACTAAAAGGCATCCTTTTATAATAATACAAACCTTTGTTGGTGATGAAAATCATATTTTTTCTCATCTTCAGGGACCATTCTATTTTGATTATGGCCAGAGAAGACATCCATAAAGCTTAATAGTTTGTGCCCGGATGTTGCATCGATCAATTGATCAATTTTTGGTAAAGAAAAGCTATTCTTATGGCAAGCCTTGTTGAGATCGATATAATCGATACAGATCCTCCACTTACCACTTGCCTTTTTCATCATCACGACATTGGCTACCTAGTTCGGGTATTGCACTTCCTTGATAAATCCTACCTTCAGAAGCTTATCGACTTCCTCATCTATTGCCTTTTATCTTTCCGGAGCAAAACTTCTTTTCTTCTATTTCACTGGTCAGTGTTTAGGATCGATGTTCAATTTGCATTATGATGGTAGTAGAGATTCTAGGCATATCTGAAGCTGACAATATAAATATATCAGCATTTTGCTAGAGAAAATATACTAATTTGTGTCTGAGGTCAGTGTTTAGCATAGCTCCTATTTGAATAATTTTCTTTTGATCTTCTCCCAAGATGATGGTGATAAATGGTTCAACTGATTCACCTTGACATTTCCTATACTCATCTTCGAGCTCTTGGTTAGGAACCTCAATTCGGGGGGTTCTAGTAGGCTCCTTCATCATTGAAGCTATTAAAAAATATTGTCTGGCCATCATTTGATCTCCAAGCATTTCTCCAATGCAAAATTTAGTCAAAAAATTAGACTAGCAGTGTTAGATATGTATGCCCTAAAAGCCAAAATTGGCTGACACTTGTAATACACTTCTAGGGGCAAAATTATAATTTTAACTATAAATAATAAAATAGATTATTTTCTATCATAAATATGTATTTAGTATCTGTGATACATCCCTTGAGTTAATGATAATGATAATTCATATTTTCAAGAGTTAAAATTTAAGACATGAATTTTCATTATTAACTCATAAAATGCTTCCGATCGTAGGATCATCATGAGGATGGTGATTGATCCGGAAGGTTGGTGTACAATCACTTCTTTATAGTAGATGAGCCTTGAGTCTACGGTGTAGAGATACTAGAGCGAGAGTACAAGTACTCATTAGAGAATGAGGGAACTGAGCGTGACCATCTCGAGTAGTCATAAGAAAGTCTACCTTCTCATCGATGACTGACTTGAAGCTACAGTGGTATGTCTAATTTTTTGATCTGAGGTGCATCTGACAGTTCACCTAGAGGATGTTATAGTTTGACTACACCATGACTCAATCTCCTAGCCATTCAAAATCCTAGATGTATGTTAGCTATGGCATGTTCATTATAGGAATTGAATTGCATCAGGAGGAAATCTATCTACCTCGGTAGATGAGGAGCAGCCCTATGATGATCATGAGAATCAAGTCCATAAGCCCATGGCCATGGTAGAGTGAAATAATAGAAAGAGTTTCTATTAAGATTTTCACATTGGACTTGAATCGAATGATTAAATCATATGATGAAAATTAGGGTTTGACGAGTTCACGTTAACCCTAATCTGATCGGGGCTCAAGATAGAAGAACTTAATCACACAAGTAGCTGCACCGAGAGGTTCATTTTCAGTTTTCATGGGTTGCCATCATATACTGCTAGATGTCACTGATGGATTTTGGGAGCAATTAGAATGATTTAGATGATCGATCATTCTAGTTGTTTGAATCAGAAGAGTTCTGATCTATCGAAAGGAGTTTCGATGATGACGATGATAGAGATCACGATATATCCCATTACCATACAAAACTGACCCTAACTGGATCACACAAATAAGGATTTGGATCTGGATATCATCAATAAGACTAATCTAGTTCAATTGATTTGAATAAGATTCAATTAGGTTCAAGAAAATCGTGCTAGCACACGATTGAGCCCAACATTCTACTTCTACTATCATTAAAAGTTATCTCGACTAAGCCAAATATATTTATGCTCACTCAGGTACCTTTATTTGGTCTGACTAGAGTTTATCTAGGTTAGAAAAGAATTATCTTAATTTATGAGATAAATTTAAGACAACACTTGCCAATTTTCATCATCTGCGAATTCTTGTCTTTGACTTTGGTCAAACATTGACCTTTGACACTTGGACATCTGCCCATGTGTCATGCACCTGTAGGAGAGCAGATAGGAGCTTGTCCTCTTACTAGAAATTGAAAAGAAGGGGGTGCACACCTAGGGAGGCGTGTGCCTATGGATAGGGATGCCTGGAGTCCCATATGAATGGGACTCCAAGTTGCTTCTAGGATTCTACTTACTTAGGTGGCGCCAACCTATAGACTTTGACCAATCATAGGCACCATCTAAGGATGAATTAAAAGGTCTCTCATCTGATTGAATTAGGTGATGTCATCCCACCAATTAGATTTAGATCTGATTGTACGAAGCAACGTGATTAGCCAGGATGATATGGCACTGCATGGCACAGCAGGGTCTACATAAACCCTATTTGCGCCCAACTTTCAAAGGAAGTTCTCTCTTAGCCCATGCCCCAAGGCTACCCCTCTCCCTTCTCCATGCCATCTTTTGGTCCTCTCTCTCCTCTCCATGCCCAAGAAAATTTGGGCTCCAATTTGGTACGATCCCGATAAGAGAAAGGTGACGAGAAAGGAAGAAGGCAGCACTGCTGCAGAGACGACTACAGATCTTCGAAAGGAGTTTTGAAAATCCTCCAAATCAGATCCAGATCTGATATTTGGAGAGATGATGAAGAAGGAGAAGATCTTCAGATCTAACCCAAGTGGATACCGGTAGAGATCAGGTGCTTGCGTCGCTAGATCCAGAATCTTAGGCAATCAGTAGGATCATCAAAGGATAATCTGATTACCCAACATCAAGGTTTAAATTAAATCAAATTTAATTTATTTTTATTTTTATTTATTAGATCTATAAAATTAAATATGAAACATATCAGATTTGATCTGGATATATGAAAGAAATTTTTGAAATATCTCTCTTGATCCGATCAAATCTGAACGAACCTGATCCGAAAAATCAGAATTTCTCCTTCAATTGATATTAGAGCCAGATTCTCTAAAATATTTAGATCTAATTTTAATTTATTTTTAATTTAATAATTAGATGATTTTAGATGTCACATGAGATGTGATTAGATCTAAAATCAAAAAAAATTAAAATTAAAAAATTTAGATCTAAGTTTTACAAGATGCATAACTAGTTGTAAAATAGAATAGTTCTATACATAGTCTTATTCATAATTTAATTTGATTAAGTTATAATTTTAGATCTATTTATTTATTATTTTTTTATGTTATAAATATTATAATAAGATCTAAAAAATAGTAAATAAAATTATTTAATTTTTGGATCATATGAGATATGATGAATGCATGATTAAACTAGTTGTAGAATAGTTCTACATAATTGTCTAGATTAGAATTTATTTTGATGTGATCAATTTAAATTTAATTTTTTAGATAATTTTAAAATAATTTTGATCTAAAAAATATGCATGATTCGATACATGAGATGTATGCAAAATATGCCATGATTAGATCATTTGTATATGAGATATATGATATAGATCTAACTGTTTTGTAGTATTGCATGTTCCTGATTAAGGCGTTCCCTTGGCGTCCGGTCATAAGAATAAAGAAGGATTTAAAGGCCCTCTCCTTCCCATTCGATGGGGTGTTCTTATGATGTAGGGGTGCTGCGTGTTCGTCCTTAATCAAAATCAAAACTTACTTTCTGCAAAACCCTAGATCCTGAAACCCTAGGATTTATTGTGCATATTTTGTTTATGAACCCTACTTAATTAAAAATTAAGATTATGGAATATTAATTAGATCTAAAATTGAGAATTTCAGATCTAAGACATATTCATAATATTGGGTTCGGGCTTGGGTAGCTCAATTAGGTCTAAGCGGTTGATCAAACCGAATCAAGAGTTGGTTAGATGGGATCAACAATGCTTAAATTGACCAGCCTAATAGGATTAAGTCTGGTCAAGATCGAGTCACGATCAAGCAAGACCTAATTAGGCTCAGAGGTTAGAGTCTGGATTGTAGGCTAACCCAATTGGTTCTGGCTCAACAATTTGGTGTCTAAGGTAAGTTTGGCACATACGATCGACTGATTTTTAATTGGAAGCTACTCGACCTGAATGCGTTCTTGTACGAGTTAATGCCATATTCCTTCCACCGGTCTCACTTACCTGGCCATATCTGTTGACACAGTTCTGATCTGAGGTGGTCAATAATCCGAGCTAACCCATGCCACTAGGTTAGTCATAATTGTTATGACTAAGCTAAGTCTAGTTTAATGAGACCTGAATCAATTCTCCCCAAGAAAAGATTAAGTCTGAGGTCTTCCACCATTGTAGATGTGCGGGCCCTTCCCGGGGTTGATTGTTCTCGGCTGGATACAGTGGCTCAGTTGCACCGGAAAGACGCAACCATGTCTATTAGGCATTGGATGCTATGGGCTGGAGGATGAGTTGGGCTCAATATTTCGGATACGGTGAGAGACTCAATTAGGAACCCAGTCTATGCAAATGGTGGGTCTGACTTAACTAAGGAGTGGATCAATATTTCCGGATACGGTGAGATTCATGAATTAGAGACCAAGTTTGGGTGCACCATGATTAGAGAATCATTGAATAAGAGTTGTTCACTCATTGGCTAACCCATCACCAATAACTGTTAGGTGAGGTGATGAGTCAGTTGGTGAGACCGCACCACCCACTAGAAATCATTAATCGTGGAGATTTTCGCATCTCTACAGAGGGAGTGTAGGGATCCAAAAAAATAGTGGGAGCTAATTTGTTTAAAAATAAAAATCCTAAACAAATTGGTCAAGTCTTAATTACAGTATCTAACTAGAATCTTTGACTCTCTACAGGAAAAATGTCTGCGTCCAACCCATTGGCACATATCCTAGACACACATAGACTGACCGGACCCAATTATAAAGATTGGCTCAGAAACTACAAAATTATTTTGAGTTCCGAAAAGTTAACCCATGTATTGGACCAGGACCCTCCCACCTTACCAGCTCGTCCATCCACTGAATAGAGAGCATCTCTGAAAAAATGGATGACGAAGATAATAAGGCCAGATATTACATGTTGGGCTCGATGTCTGATGAGCTCCAGTGCCAACATGAAGATATCAAACTGCTCGCCAAATGTTGGCTCACCTGCAGGAGATGTTTGGTGAACAGAGTCGCGCAGCCAAGTATCAAGTCACGAAATGACTTTTTAAGGCTAAGATGCGTGATGGACAGTCAGTCCAAGATCACTGTCTGATGATGATCAAGGACATGGAAGAGCTTGAGAAGCTCGTGTGAAGTTAGACTTGGATCTGCAGAACGATATTATTCTGCAATCCTTGACTGATGCATATGGGCAATTCATCATGAATTACCACATGCATAAACTTCAAAATTTTTTGGCCGAATTAATAAATATGCTGGTTACCGCTGAGCTTTCTATGAAAGGTTCTAAAGGCTCAGTTCTTGCTATGGAACGGACTTCTTCCAAAAGAAAGTCTTATGGAAAGAAAAGAAGTCTGTAAAAAAGCAGAAGGTGGAAGGAGGAAAGAAAAAAAGGAAGAAGAAGAAGGTCGGCTAACGAAGAAAAGTATTTCCGATGCAAAGGAAAGGTTTCCATTGAACAGCGACGGCCATTGGAAGCGGAACTGCCCTACTTACCTGGCCACCCTGAAGAACAAGAAGGAAGGTCCTTCTGGAGGTATGCTCATTATTGAGTCTAACCTTACGGTTTCTTCTGCATCCAGTTGGGTGCTTGACTCTGGTTCTAGTGCTCATCTGTGCACTTCCATGCAGGGTCTTGAGGATAGCAGGAGGCTGAGGATGGAGACATGATCCTACCATCGGTAATGGAGGAGTTGCTG
>QRFJ01000015.1:408782-456661 GCA_006176705.1 Cocos nucifera
CATGGTCGTAAGGAACATACCCTCTTCGACCTACCATCGTGGTTTTAAGAACTTTAGTATTTTAAAAGACTAAAGTATTATGAGTGAAATCAGCTATTGATAGCAAGTAGGAATTTGAGTTTCTAATCTTCCATAGCCTAGACACTAGAAGGCTATGGTTAAATAAATTTTGGGTGTATAAGGAACCCATATGTGGAGAATATTCTTGTTAGTGAACAGAAATAGAAGATTAACAAGTGAAATTTCTCTTATTAATCGATACTTTGTTACCCAGTTACATGATTGGTTGGTATCTAATTTTCAATATGAGCAATGTGGGAATTACCAATGAAAATGTCACACAAGGGAATAGTCCAAATGATAAGGCATCTATGGCATCTAAGATTAGGGGTCCATATAGAGGCAGAAGATAGGGGGAGAAAAATTTGGAAGAAAATCGGATAATTCGAGTCACCGTTGATTTTGAAGTCATCATCCAATTATATGAATCCTTGCTCTTATGGGCAATAGATAACTAAGCTCCTCTTTTATATGGACAAATGGAAAAAGAAGGGCGAATGGATTTCTTGCCTATGTACATGACTGATGTGGTGCGGCCTTGATGTGGCGCCGGCTAGGATGGTCAATCTTTATCGTCTGCTCAAACCATTGTAGCTGATTGATTTATAGTATGGTATTGGTCTATTGAGACCATAAGTCTAAAAGCTTTCTGAAACGTTCAAAAAAAAATCCTGACAGTAGAAAAGCAAACTAAAAAATCCAATCAGAGATTCTAATCTCGATCCAGATCGTAGGAGTGAATACCATGTAGTCGGCAAAATTCTAACTATTAAAGAAAATGGCAGTAGTCTCTTCAATGGACTTTCACTAAAACACCTCAACTCGATGGAAATTTCAAGAATGGAGAATCAGGACTCTAATTAGATATGTCGCGATCATGATGAGCTTCACAGACCTTCCGATTTTACCTTTAGACAAAGACTGTTTGTTAAGAGTATCATTACTTCCTGATAGGGTTCTTCTAAAAATCGTTCGTCTACAACCATATAGAGATGATGGGATAAGTAAGGAAAAGCAACGTCTAGAGTCTATCGTTTCAAATTTAGGATTGTTAGCAGCTACATGTCAAAAAGACAATCAAGCAGACAGAGTTAGGACTTTAGGTCCCTTTGAGAGCTTGATTATATAGGATATACTAAAGTCGATTAGTCAATTTGTATTTTTACATTCTAGAAATCACAGATATACTGATTGTGAGTGACATGCCATCTTTCTTGAAAAATAAGTGTTAATTCGAAATAGCGGCATTGGAACAACGATCAAGCTGTGACAATATAAGCTCCAAGAGCAATGAAGCTACGGACCAATGGAAAACCAATCAGGGTTAGTCAATACAATCACTAGCGTACCGTGCACCTCGTTGATTGCCGACAGTTAAAAAGGAATTTCACTGTTCCTGAGAGGTACTTAGTACTTATCTCAGAGGAAATAAACAGAAAATATTCCTTGTTAAGGTAATTAGAGCGTTCAATCGGTGAGTGTCCAATATCTATAACAAGGCACAATCAGATATCAACTCTAAGAAATAGTTAGATGCAATGAGATCAGAAATTGAACTCATGCATCACAAACAAGTGTTGAGACTTGTAGAGATCGCGACCAGAACATATGAGTATACTGCTAGTTGGCGTGTAAGGTGATTCTATACAGAGAAAAGAATTAGTGCGATCGGAAAATTTGAGGAGACGATTCAAAGATAGATAGTGGACACATAGGGTTATAGTCAGGCATGGAAGCATCGTGAGCCTTAATCAGGTAAAATTTATTCGGTAGTACGAGCTATGCTAAAATAGTCAGTTCGCACCATGCTTACTGGTTTTTGCAGCCCTATTTCGAATTATGAAATATGAAAAATGGGATGTGAAAATGGGCATTCTTTAAATGGTATCTTGAGGAAGATATCTATATGGAGAAACCGCTAGGTTTACATCCCAGTGATGATGGATCATAAGGTATTGCCAAGATGCAAAAATCCTATATGTATGGACTTAAGCAAGCTATCTTGGAGCTGAACAACGATACGCTTTAATGATGTGATCAAATTGTTTGCTGTCATCGAAAAATGGAAAGAGTCCAATGGTCTTATCAAAGGACAGAGTAGAGCGCGTTGTCTTCCTCATATTTTATGTGATGACATCCTTTTAAAGAATATATATTCCCATGTTTGACCATGAGTTAAATTATGTTATCTAAAGAATTCTCCATTAAAGAACCTAGGAAAAGTTCGATCTATTGTTTGGAATTAAAGAGTCTCAACAGATCAGACCAAGAAGATGCTAGAATTATCAGCAGAAGTTGTACATTAGGAGGAAGTGTCAAAAGGGTTGTAGCATGGAGAAACTCTAAGAGGGTTTTAAGGTAACATTCAGGAATGGCATTAATTACTGTTCACAAGAAGAGGTGACCTAGTCACATCGTTAAGAATGAACGCCATGAGCAAGATGTCCGTTATGTCTTCAGCAATAGGGAGCCTCACATGTTAATGCGACATGTTATGACAGGACCTGATTAACCATGCTGTGGAGGTCACGAGCAGTGATATTAGTGCGATCCAGGTCGGAAGTATACTGGAACTTCGTATGAAATGTATCCTGTAAGTATTTGAGAAGACTAGATATGTGTTGTGGTCTTTGAGTGGAGAAACTTCAAATCCAAAGGTATTATAGACTGCTGATCTTTATGTCTCAATGTAGATATATAAAGTCGACTCTGAAAGTCTATTTGTGTGCAATGGTGGAAGCTGTCGAGGTTGAAAAAGTTTCAACAGACAGTAAATAGCAGATTTTCACCATGGAAGTAGAATACATCACTGGCATTAAAGCTGCGAAAGTAGGCATTCTGTCATAAGAAGTTTGCCATAGAGATCAAGTGATACCATCAGATGCCATTTCTCCTAGTACCTACAATAATAATCGGTGCCATAGCCCTTGCTAAGGGACCACAGCGAATCTTATCAAAACATGTCAAGCCATTCGAAGCGCGATAACCACCTCATCTTACGAATTACCTCGAAGAAGGGTCACGTAAGAGGACTCAAGAAACGACTCATTTAAGATAATGTTAGATCCGCTTATTAAAGCCAATTGGGTCTCAGTAAAGATCGCAACCCACCTTGAGAAGATAGAGACTTAGAATTTGTAGCCAATTGGCGTTAGGTCAAAGTGGGAGTTTGTTAGATTAATGTGGTGTCCACGTAGGAGTAGCCAAAATTGGCTGATACTTGTAATACATTTTTAAGGAGCAAAATTAATAATTTTGACTATAAATAATAAAATAAATTATATTCTTCTCAATCAATAGTGCATGTTTAGTGTCTGTGATGACCATATCTTGAGTTAATGTAATAGAAATAATTCAATGATTTTTTCAAGAATTGAATTTAAGATATGAATTTTTCTAAGGGCTGCAATTTCAGCTAGTAAGGTTGGCACGCAATCTACTCCCTGCACAGCTGCTAGTCTTTTTGGCATCATGCGCTCTGTCTGCCATTGATAGCTATTTGATGCCATCTCATCGATTAGATCGAATGCTTCTTCCTCTGTTTTTCGGTTAATGGTTCCTCCTGCTGCTGCATCAATCATAGAACGATTAGTAGGAGATAAACCATTATAGAAAGTTTGTACCTGAAGCCATACGGGTAGTTGATGATGTGGACATCTCCTCAATAATTCCTTGAAACGTTCCCAAGCCTCATATAGTGTCTCCATGTCCATCTGCATAAAGGAAGTGATATCGTTGCGCATCTTAGCAGTCTTGGAAGGTGGAAAGTACTTGGCTAAAAATTTTTGGGCTAGGACATCCCAAGTTGTGATAGAACCTGCCGGAAGAGAATGAAGCCAATTTTTAGCTTTATCCCGTAAAGAGAAAGGAAATAACCTTAATCTAATAGCATCATCCGACACCCCATTAATTTTAAAAGTATCGCAAAGTTCAAGAAAATTAGAAATATGGGCATTCGGATCATCATGCACGTGTCCACTGAATTGGACAGTTGATTGAATCATCTGGATCATCGCCGGTTTTATTTCGAAGTTGTTTGCTCGTACAGGCGGTCTCCTGATGCTCGAAGCTGCATCGGCTACAGATGGTGTAATATAATCATTTAATGATCGATATACTGGTCGAATAGCTTCATGCTGTCCTTCAGTCGCCATATCCAATCCTAGATTGATGTCGTTAGGATCTTCAGCTGCCATGTTTCTCTCTTGCTGTAATCTTCTAATAGTTCTTTCAATTTCTGGATCTAAAGGTAGTAAGTTACTATGTCCAGTACGTGTCATGCAATAAATTTTTTTTTAATAATAAATAAAAATAAATTTCTAAAGTAAAGCTAGGATCAAAATTTAATATTTTTTAAACTCAATCCCCGGCAACGCCAAAAACTTGATGCGTGCTAATTTATAGCTATGGCAAGTGCACCAGTCGATCAAGTAATAAAGTGAATGAGTAGAGTATCGTCCCTAGAGGATTGGAAAACAAGTACTGAAAAGCTCTTTCCTATGCTTTATTTAGAAGATCGATTTATGAGAATAAAAAAAAATTAAAAAAAAATAATTAAAATAATTAAATTTTTTTTTTTATTAAATAGAGAGAGTGTAAATTATTGAGGTTTTAAATTCAAGAGCAATGGATTACTAAGGCAATCGGTTCACCAACTCAATCAATACGATATTCAGGTTTTTAGATTAATTTTATTTCATGTGACGGTGGAGTCTCCTAATTTATTCACTACCCTTTGGTCCAGGCATAGCAAATCTATTAATATTTATTAATTACCCTTTGATCCAAGTGTAATTTAAATAAATATTAATGCATTAGGTTTTGTGAAACCCTCTAATTAAAATACGCTGCGTCCAAAGCGCACTAAAATTTCCCGCATGCATATGAATTCTAATTTGATTCATAATACAAGGTATATAATCAAGAAGCATTAACATAGATGTACTTGGTCCGTAACATCTATGTTCATCAGATCAATTAGAAGATGGCCAGTAATCTAAAAGCATTAAGATCAGATTTATATACTCCTCATGAATAAAATTTAAAAATAAATTATACTGAATATTGCATCAAAAGAGTGGCTACACCTTAGCCTTAGTAAAATAAAATTTAGTTCATGATAACAAATTTAAAAACAGTAAATAAAATAAAAAGCATGAAGAAATTAGACTGTTTGATTGCTGAAATTGATTATCTGTTGCTCTTGATGCGGAGAACTTGGTGAAGAAGAAGAGGCTCCTTGATATCTCCTCTCTCTTTCTTCCTCTCTCTCTTTCTTTCTTTTCCTTCTTCCCGTCTCTCTCTGTTTTCTCTCTGATTCTCCTTTCTTCCCTATTTTTCTTTCTCTCACTGATTTTCTCTGTTTTTCCCTTTTTCTTTTTTTTTTTTTTTTTTTTTTTTTTTTTTTTTTTTTTTTTTTTGAAATTCGATTCTGGGCTCGTTTGAAGTCCGTTTTGCCTGAAATTTGTTTCATCTGAATCAGAAAAATGAGATCTTCACATTGGTAGCCTTCTTTCCTGCATAAGATTAATAAAAGTATCAATTTTTAATAAAATATTTTAATTTATTTTATAATTTAATACTTTTATTAGTATATTTTTACTACTTATCACCTACCAATTTTCATCACCTACTAATTTTTATCTTTGACTTTGGTCAAATGTTGACCTTTGACACTTGGACATCTGCCCATGTGTCATGCACCTATAGGAGAGTAGATAGGGGCTTGTCCCCTTGCTAGAAATTGAAAAGGAGAAGGCGCACGCCTAGGGAGGCATGCACCCATGGATAGGGCCGCCTAGAGTCCCATACGGATGGGACTCTAGGTTGCTTCTAGGATTCTACTTAGGTGGTGCCAACCTATAGACTTTGACCAGTCTTAGGCGCCATCTAAGGATGAATTAAAGGGGATCTCATCTGATTGGATCAGATGATGTCATTCCATCAATCAGATTTAGATCTGATTGCACGAAGCAACGTAATTGGCCAGGATGATGTGGCACTGCATGGCGTAGCAGGGTCTATATAAACCCTCTTTACGCCCAACTTTCAAAGGAAGTTCTCTCTTAGCCCATGCCCTAAGGCTACCCCTCTCCCTCCTCCATGCCATCTTCTAGTCCTCTCTCTCCTCTCCACGCCCAAGAGAATTTGGGCTCCAGTTTGGTGCGATCCAGGTAAGAGAAAGATGACGAGAAAGGAAGAAGGCAGCACTGCTGCAGAGACGACTGCAGATCTTCGAAAGGAGTTTTGAAGATCCTCCAAATTAGATCCAAATCTAATATTTGGAGAGATGATAAAGAAGGAGAAGATCTCTAGATCCAGCTCGAGTAGATACCGGTAGAGGCCAGTCGCTTGCATGGCTAAATCCAAAATCTCAAGCAATCAGTAGGATCATCAAAGGGTAATCTGATTACCCAATATCAAGATATAAATTAAATCAGATTTAATTTATTTTTATTTTTATTGATTAGATCTATAAAATCAAATCTAAAATATATCCGATCTGATTTGGATACATGAGAGAAATTTTTGAAATATCTATCTTAATCCGATCAAATCTGAATGAACCTGATCCGAAAAATCAGGATTTTTCCTTCAAGCAGATGGTAAGTTGAAACTACTGCCTTAAGGGCATTGAGTCCAGACCGGCCAGGGATGGCATTATAAGCAAATGTTATCTTGATGACTAGAAACATAAGTTGTTAGGTTGATTGATAGGATTCTTTTTCCGTAATGACTGGCAACGTGATTTCTCCTTCGACTACCATCGAGTCGCCTGAATATCCAATCAATAGGGTGTCAACCTACCTCAGTTTATTTAGAGCATTCATTTTTAAGAGAGCATTATAGAATCATACATCTACTGAGCTTTCATTATCTACTAGAATTCTTTTTACATCATAATTTGCTATTATCATAGAAACGATAATAGCATCATTATGGGATGTTTGAACCACCAGGGCATCATTGTCAAAAAAGGATACAATATTTTTGGGGTGCTATCTCTTAAGAGAAGGACTCCTAGATGCCTCCCGAGGACTACCGTCTTTCGAGATCATGTTAATGACCCCAGCAGTTGGCCGGTTATGCTCAGCAATGTCGTCGGGCTTCTGACGAGGCTTTAGGGCTTGATTTGCCCAATCTCTGATATATTTGCCTAAATAGCTTTGATAAATTAAAAGCCTTAATCTCATCATTTAGCTAGCAGCATTCTTCAGTATCGTGCCCGTGCCCACATTCCCAATGGAAATGGCAAAATTTGCTCTTATCTCTCTTAGTAGGCAGGGCCTTCATGGGATTAGGATGATGAAGATATCCTTGATTCTCAATCTCCATCAAGATCTACAATCAAGGGGCGGAGAAAGAAGCGTAGCTATCAAATCTCTAAGGCAGACTCTAGGATCTCAAATTTTTTCAAGGTGGTTCACTAGCACTTCTTGGGTTCTTGTATTCCTCCTCACGAGGCCACTTCTTTTCTTCTTTATTCTTCTTCTCCTTCTTGTTCGACTTTTCTTCTTTCTTTGCATGGGCATACTTTCTGATCCGGGTTAACATTCTCTTATAACTTTTTAAAAAATTCTTGTTAAGAGAGAAAACTAGATGGTAGCTTCTGAGTCCCCACTTCAAGGCTGATATAGCAATGGACTCATTAAAGTCTTTAACCTCTAGAATGGCCGTATTAAAATAGGCCATGTATTTGCGAAGGGACTCATCCTTCTACTGCACTATGAAAAAGAAGCAATCCGTGTGCTTCAAGTGAAGACAAATGCTTCCAAAATAGGCCACGAAGAGCCTACTTAGCTGATCAAAAGAAGAAATGGACCCTAGGTGGAGTCCAGAAAACCATAATCTCGTAGACTTCTAGAGAGTGATGGAAATGGCCATGCAAAGAAGGATGTTAGATCCTTCTTGAAACCTCATGACATCTTTGTATGCCTTAAGATGGTCCTGAGGGTCGTGGAGCCATCGAATGGCTTCGGCATAGGCATTTTGAGCCAAAAGGGAACCAATTCATTCAGTCTTTCTATAGAAAATAGGGATGCGAGGTAGAAATCTCTCTTACTATGAGAAGGTCCTCCATGCTATACCTTTTTCAATCTTTTCTCAAGATCTTGAAATTTCTACTCAAGACCTACCTCCCTAGTGGCTTCTTGCTATAGGGAGTCGATTCAGCTTCACAAGATTATTCTTCTTGATCAAGAAAATGGTCATGATGGAATTCTTGAGGGATTGGAAGATGGCTGGTTCGTGATGTAGCCTTTTGAAAAATGGATTCTTGCCATCGCTCTGTTATTTATTGAAGTTTTTATATGGCATTGGTGAGGGCCTGGACCTATTGCACCAAAAGGTTGAACTATTGTGGATCGATCATTGCCAGAGGATGGAACTAGACCATCTCAAAAAGGGCTCCTAAGAAAGATGGAGCTAGGTTCTATGCCTTCTTTATCATGTCCATCAAATTTAGGTAACATGCCCTTCCTCTAGCACCATCTATTACAGCAAGACTTTAGATCGCTGGAAAGAACTCGTGCTGGAGAGCTAAAAAAGGGTTGAGCCAAAAAAGGCTTCAATCTTCCTACTGTGTTGATGATGCCTCCATGTATGCTTAACCACTTCTTTGATCCCATCACAAGGGAGCCAAAATCATTCAAATCTAATTTGGTTGGACGGAGTTGTGGTCTGGAATCGGAATGAGAATTGGTGACTTCCATTTCAACCATTTGGTTGGGAGGAATCCCATTCCCATTCCGAGGTGGATTGGAAATAGTCCAATCTATCTAAAACTCAATCCCTACTCTCTCCTAAGGATTAAAATTTTTATTTTGATTCTAATTCTAGTTACAATCCAAACATTTATGGGGATTTAGCATTCCAATTTTGATTCCAATCCATTCCAATTTGGATTCTAGTTGCAAATCAAACACCCCCTAAATGAAATAACTTTGAATTTTCTAATGGATTGAATATACAATAAAAGGGATAGTGATCAAAACCAATCTTAGCCTAGTTAAAAAGTTTGGATTGAGGGAACAAATCAACCTAAGAGGGAGATGCCAAAGCTCTATCCAGCCTCTCCTACATAGGAGCAGCACCAAATATATTGTTATACCAGGTAAATGGTGATCCAATGAATCCCAAATCCACCAATCCATTCATTCTAATAAAGTTTCTGAACTCAAGCACTTCTGTGATATCTTTAAATCTCTTTCCACCATGTTTCTCCTACCCTAAAAAAATGATATTGAAATCACCCATGACCAACATAAGATAGCCCCTGGAGATACAACGCACCATCTCCCAAAGCTCCCTCCTTTGCCTTCTATTGCGTCAAGGCTTCGGATCACTGGAAAGAACTCATGCTGGAGAGCCTGAAAAGGGTCGAGTCGATGTGGATCATGAACCAGCTTGCAAAAAAATTTTAAGAACTGGTGGGGTACCCTCCAGTTTAGGACCCTCCGATGCCTAAGTCAATTGAGGTCTTGAGAACAGATAGTAGAAATAAAAGGCAAGAAGGCAATAAAAGAGGGTTTGAGTAGATAGTGGTTCAATCTTCCTTCAATAAAAAAGTCGAGAGTAGATTCCAGCAAAGTCTTGACTCTATGAATCAAAACTTACCTTCCAGAAGGATACCCTGCCCCTCTATTTATTGAGAAATTTGTTTAGATCTTAAGAAAAATTTGTTGGATCGTTAATTTGTTATAACAAAATGGCCAGCTGGATCGTAGCTGCGAACCATTTACCAAGTGGCAATTAGCTGTAATATGGCTAGAGAACATTTTTGATTTGATTGGAGAATAGTTGGCACTCAATCAGCTTTCACTTGTGTCGAGGTCAGTTTTTACCAATCTCGCTAGTATGGTGAGATTGATATTTGACTGACCTTGATGAGATAGAGCTGGATGGTACTTCTTCCTACTGTGTTGATGATGTGGAGTTGGAGGTGGGATAGAGCTAGCAACAAGGATAAAGTAGACCCGATCTCGAGCTCAGCTCTTGAGCAGATTATTGTTATTATTGAGGTCAATATAAATCTGATCTTCGATGAAAAGACTGTGGATAGGAAGGTGAGCCATCGATTTTCAGAATGACGAACTGCTAATCTCATCTTGTATGACCAATTGCAAGTTGGTTGAAGACCGATCTTGATTTATGGAGGAACTCACACCCAGATAGGATTGAGGATAGTAATCTGCTGGTCTGGTTGGTATGGTCGGTATATTACTGATCCTGACCTATTGTTAGAGCAATGCACTATATTTGGCCCTGGTATGAATTAATTTAAGTTTCAGATTGGTGTTTTGCTGATCTAGAGCTGATGTTCATCATCATGTTTTTAGTAGTCATCCGAAATAATATTTTCTCTAATGCTACCACGTGGATAGTGATGATTGTCCGCACCAATACCTTCCATATGTACTTCCATATACAAACCCAGGAATCCAAGGTGGCTGACCAGACATAGAAACAATCCCAAAGAAGGCTTGTCTATTATTTGAATAAAATTCTATGTGCCAAAAATTTTTCCTCCGTGCAACGACAATCCCACCTAAGAGCCCCATGGATGGGATAGCTAGCATGTTCCACTTGTTACCTAGTCTCCTTTCTAACTAGAGAATTGACTCACTAGAAATCCATCTCAAGAATGCAAAAAACATATGGATTTTTCTTACTAGCCAAATGGCTTCGTTGCACCTTTATAATTCTAAGTAATAGCATTCGTCAGTTAATATAAAGAAGATTGTGTGTTTACCTCACAACAGTGTGCATTCCTCTCATTACTTTATTCTGGTTTCTCATGGAGAATAATTTGCTAATCAAAAAAGTTTCTATCTAGTTTAGAAGATTGCAACAATTGACTAGCAAGTTTTAGCATATCTGGTTGCTGAGGAAATATAGCTCGGATCAAGATTTTACTAAATTGGGCTTATAGGTGAGCTAGAGGAGAGGCTTTGAAATAAATGGTGCTGATAGCTTTACTACACATCAATCCCTTGACAAACTAGTCATTGGGCCAAACAAGCCAACTTTCTCATAGTTCAACCACTAGAACTTTGGGTATGAGCCAAGGAGGACATGGACCACCACCTAAACTCTTTTCCTTTGAATTTGCTCTTTTCCTCTTATCTTTCTTCATCATATTTGGCACCACATCCACCTCAACCATCAAAATTTTTACATCTTGTGATTCCACTAAAGCATCATCCATCGATAAAGCAACAAATCTCGAGGGGCCAGCATTGTGCATAGTTGATTCCTTTTATTAAGGCAAAATAGCTTTACCACTTAGCAATTTGATAGAAGATTGCTTAGATACTGATTGCTACCCACCTAAATTAGCATGTTTTGGGCTTGTGATTTTGCCTCTGATCCCATGTTGAATTTTCTTTTAGATTTACTAGTGCCACTCCCAAATTTCTCTCCCCAAATTTCTCTTATTTTGTTCATACATTCTCCACTGCCACTCTAGCAACAACCATCCAAGGTCCTAAAGGCTACTTCAACGATGGAAGCATATCCAAGCTTCGAGCAAAGGACTAACTAAGCAATCATTCAATAGGACCATTCATTAGAGTAAAACACATGGGACAATTAAAGTTTTCTATAAAAAGCAAAAGCCTAAGTCTACGGATGGGTCTACTAAGGCAACTACTAGATAAGATGCTACACTATGACTACTCGGTTGCTAGGAAGTAGCTCAAGGATGACTGGACTCTTGCCAACTACAACATCCAAAAGGAGTCCATCTTCCACCTCTTGCTCCCTCTCCTTAGAGAGCCCAAGGAGTTTATTGGAAAGATCTCCACCAAGCAACCATCTTCAAAGGCTAGCAACCTCCCTCTCACACTCAATCAAAGGAATATTACACTCCATCGATTGTGCAATCCTCCTCTCAGCCTCCATAGCTTGTTGATGAGCAAACTACAACTCCTTCAATGGGGAGCAGATCCTTAGATCCACCTTCTTCAATTGAAACTTGGTCGTCCTAAGCTCTACCTCCATCTCTACAATCCTTCAATGAGTAGCTGCTGCATTCCCTACAATCAAACCATTCCAAAGAAGAGCAAGTTCACCCTCGATCTCTGCCACTTTGTCAATCGCTTCTTGGAGGGATACTTTAAGTACCTTTAGCTGCTCTTGCACCTAGTCCGCTGGTGAGCAATTCATGATGGCAGCAATTGGATAACAAGAAGAAGGAAGATGGATGATCCATCAGTGGCAACTTCTTCCTCTATTTATAATATGCTTAGATGACCAAGATCGGATCATTCCCACTTAATCACTTGCCACATGCCGAGCTCTTTGAGCCTCTGATAGTTTGGATCTCCAATCAAGAGATATTTTTTTATGGATTTCTCTCCTAGATAGTTATCACCTTGAAAAATAATTCCCAGAAAGGCAACATGGTATTCGAAGCAGAATCTCCACTAGGTGATAAACCTACAAGTGTTTCGAGACTACATGATGAATAACCCTGACATCATCCATATATTCTCAAGGTAAGATGACAAACAAGAAATAGCTTGACATGCACAACCTTGCTCACATTGTAGTTGGGTGCAAGCAACACCCAAGCTCACTCATCTTGTTTATATATTTACTATAGAATAGGGTATATTGGCTAATTTAAGCAAGCTTGTGTTGGTTCAAACACTAACCTACAACATATTACATTGTCAAATTATTTCGGATGACCTAAAGGACTTGGTTAAATTCTAACAAATCACATAGGTCAGATTTTTTTCGAGCAACAAACTTGGCACCAAAAGTATATGAAAAGGAAATATATTTTATTTCATAAAGAAAGAAGACTATAAGGAAGGGTTACAAAATGCTTGTGATGAATGAGCTACAAAATATCCATGTTGAATGGGCTACAAAAGGGTGCTCATGATAAACGAGCTACTAAATTATTCTTCCTTCCTCTCCTTCTTCTACATTTTCATCTTCCTTGTTGCCACCTGAGGATGAGCCCGACAAAGTGATTGAGCTGAGGTAGGCCTCCAAGAACTACAAAACAAACTTGTCCTTGCAACACTAGAAGTCCTTTGGAAGTAGTCTTGAGCAGCTTCAGGCATCTCATTGTGGAACTGTTTAGAGTCCTTCAACCTACAACTATCCAATGAGCAGCATCTTCAGCCTAAGCCACCTTCTTCTCAATAAGGGTGACACTATCCTTGGCTACAAACCTTGCTTTCAGCTCATACCACCCTCTCCTCAGTTTGAGTAGCTCTTCCCTTAACCTGAGCAACTCTCTCCTCAGCATGGGTAGCTCTCA
This sequence comes from Cocos nucifera, assembly GCA_006176705.1. Classification (NCBI taxonomy): domain Eukaryota; kingdom Viridiplantae; phylum Streptophyta; class Magnoliopsida; order Arecales; family Arecaceae; genus Cocos; species Cocos nucifera. Next base: position 422,119 of record QRFJ01000015.1, read on the forward strand.
CCTTAAATTGGGTAGCTCGATCCTTCGCTCAGCCACATCTCTCCTTAGCTTGAGAGGCCCTACCTTCCACCTTGGTGGCACAATTTTGAAAATGAACAATCTCAATCTCACCTTCTTTTCAGGCAAGAGGGACTTTGGCCTTGGAATATTCCTCAGCCTCCTTGAGTTTGAGCTTAGCAATATCAGCCCTCATCCCCTTAAGGTGAGTTGGATCCTTTGTCTTCTCTAGGGACTTCAAGGCTGCTTTCCACTCTTCTTGGCCTTGGTTTTCTCTTCCTTGGCCTACTACAAATGATGCTCGGCTAGCCCCAGCTTCTCTTGGAGAGATCAAGCAAAGCCTATGAGGATGCGAGCTTCATAGGCTCCATGTAGACAAAAATAAATGGATAAGTTCAAATAGTTAAGGACAGACTTCGGATGGTGAAGGTTCAGATTCTTACCTCGATGGCGACATGGTAGGATAAGGCAATGGTGCTCTCAAGTGACCTCTTTTGCAAGTGCTCCTCATCCTTCAGGAGCGCAAGTCCCTTCACCATCATCAAACATACTGGGTCGTCACCCTAATTGAGTACTGAGTCAAAAACAAAGACTGACCAATCAAGTCAGAATATCACCAACTTGGTTTCACCCAACATAGGAAGTGGCATGGAGGATGAATTTCAAGAACGCCCGATGGTGTTACCTGGGGTAGCTATAGACTCCAGTGTTGGGTCGAGACTGGAATGACCTCATGGATGAGCTCTAGCATCTAAAATACCTTTGGGTTTGCCATTAGGACATGAGCCTTTCAGTGGTGGAATAGAGGCTGACGGACCAACATCCAGTGTAGCTTGAGGCACCTCGATAGAAGCTACTTCCTTGATGATGCATGGGATAAATGGACTAACCAAGGTTGGGATGATAGTGATCACCTCCCACCTCGGGTGACCCCATCTCAATAGACGTTGCCTGGGTCATAGTAGCCCAAGTGGGACTAGATCCAGTAGAAAGCCCAGCACCACGAGAAGATGGTCCCACAACCCTTTTCTTCTTCTTCCTCGAGGGCTTGGCATTGGTTGGCCTCCTCTTCAAAGAATCGTGCAACTCATCCACATCAAACATCATCCCTACAAAATCAAACAAGTTAGTCGAATAACTAAACTTAAATCCTGAGAATATAGAAGAGTATGTGCAAAGAATTTTGCCCATGAAGGAGGCGATCCCGAGCCTAGCATTTGCCAAGGCTTCATCATAAAGCAACCTAGCATAGGAGGTTATCTTGATCTCCTTAAGCATCTGAACCATTGCCTCCTCCTCAAACACAAGGAGATAAAAGATTGATGCCCTCTTCCTTGGCAACTCCCATTATGTTGGAAAATCTCATGGAACTAACTAGAAAATAAAAAAGAATTGGTCCTTCCAATCATTAATGAAGTACTAGAGGGAATTAAGAATATTATGATCTTTACTGTAGGAAAGGTACCACTATCCTCTGCTTTGAGGATGCATCATCACTTTGAAAAATACTCAAAACAACCCCACATTAGGGACTATCCCTTGAAGTTTCAAGAACAGAAGAACCCAACTATCATTTGCTAAGCATTGGTGATGAGTTGGATTGGGGTAAGCTTATATTGATTTAACAACTCCACAATAATGAAAGGCATCGACCGTCCTTTAGAGTTTCCTCATAAAAGCACCGATTCTTTCGAAGAGACGTCACTTGATCAGAAGGGCTAGGCAACTCTAGAACAAACTAGAGAGTAATATGGTACTCAATTTGAATCCATTCGAGGTCCTCTTCTCCCATGATGCTTTTTTCAATATCTAGTTCCAAAGCAACCTTTGATGGAGACTCACTAGACCATAAAGAGGCCCAGTCATTAGATCCCTAGCTCGCTTTCTCCCTATCCATGGACAATTCCTCATGAGTTTCTATTGAAAAGAAAAGGAATGAATTAAAAAGGACATAAGGCACCAAAGGAAGGACTAGAAAGAGCTAGGAACCTACCAACAACTTATAGAAGAAGTGGGACTTCAACAAGAACTTGGCAAACAAATAGAATGTGACGAAGGTAGATAGGAACCTCTTCTTCTATCTCCCTCTTACTCACACACAAGTGCATGCTCACGTGCATTTGTGAGAGAGAGAGAGGGGGGGGGGAGAGAGAGAGAGAGGAGAGCAGAATGATGGGCCATCAACGACCCTTTTTTCTTCTCGACCTGCTTTGGGTCTTGATCAAAAAGGAGGGAAGAGGAGTGGTCCAAAAAGATGTTAGAAGAGAGAGAGAGAGGTGACTACCGAAGAAGGGGTTCTAATTATATCTTTCATGCCAAAGAATGATTGATCCATCTTTCAAGGCATGAGGAACCACTTCCTTTCATCCACAGCATAGATCAAGAAGTTGATACTGTGCTTTAAAAGCTATGTAGAACATAATCCAATAGTTAAAGTCACAAAAGAAGATCAATCATTCTAACAACTTGAACCATTGGAGAGGAGAAATTATTGCATGCACCAGGTTCAAGTGAACCAAAGTAAATCTTGGAGTGTATGCATGGTAGATAGCGCGCAATTAGGAATTGGTGAAATACAAGGGGTAACATGGCATGTCAGTTGAAAAATGTGTTCCAAAGCTAATCATCAGCCTATTGATGGTTGAGCTACATTATATCTGTAATTGATTCATTCCTAAATAAAATATATTTTTGATATTTTTCATCATAAAGTATTCATCTTCTAACGAACTCCATTATTATGATGAAGTTCATAGAACTATTTAACTTCAATAAAGAGAAAATTTATCGATTAGTCTTTAAATCTATTCACGACCAAATGATAGGCTATTAATTAGAATGATAGCATCTATCGAGCATAGATCGCTGTATGCCATATAGGTTGGTTGTCCTCTTAACCAAGGAGTGTAGAGATACTGATATAGCATACAGGTGAGATATATAGGTACATCATCATTGAACATGATCAACTTCAAAATATTTTACTATCGAGAATGTCTCTGATGGGATATAGGCATAAGTATCCCGTAGACCTGAGATCACCATAGTGACTTGCAAGTAACTCACTATGTTTTGGTACTGAACTAACTAAATTTCTAATTCAATAATGGAAGACTTCTAGGTACAGTTAAGTACTTACAAAGTTAGAGTATGATCAAGAAAGAATTGACCACTTCAAGAGTTGGAAAAAAAAATATCACTGTATTTTAATATAGCAAAACCTTGGTTAGGATAATCCATCAGATGGATTTGATATTTTAAAATACAATATGGACAAACTTATCAAAGTTGACAGTTGATCTCTGAGGTGTCCTACAAGCATTTTGGTCAAGAAGATGAATTATATAAAAACTATATCCATATGGATTCTAAGGATGTTGTTCTACATATTCGATCTATCCGACCGTCGGATACCATTGCTAGATGATTACTTTGATTGATACAGAAATTTGATCTTATACTACCAACTTAGGTTTGGATCTATGAGGTCACACATATTAGAACTCATGATCTAATCAGATGGTTAATCAATGATTAAGAATCATTCAATAGTTAAACGATCAATACAATTGGTGTTTAACCTAGTGCAAGTATTACAGGAGGATTGATTAGCAATTAGATTGCTAATTGGCTTAATTTGATTAAGCTAGAGGGCTGAGATTAAGTTTAATTAAATATAATTTAATTAAATTTAGTTTGGACTAGATTGGATTAAGTTTAATTAGTTTATTGGATAAGCTAAGTGCAAGAAAGAACTAGTCCTAGTTCAACTAGGACTTGGATCAACTCAATTTTCTAATTTGATTAAAAAATTAAATCTAATTTAATCTAATTTAATTAAGTTCTTAATTAAGTTAGATCCTAATTTAATTAGATTGATTTACTTCTGATTTGATTTGATTTAAGAAATCCTATATGACCAAGTCAAAATAAGAATCCTAGTATGGCTAGGATTCCCTATCCTTGCGCCACCTTAGTCCCAACGCCCATCCTTCATGCCTCCTTTGATTTTTTATGAATTCTCTATGCCTAAGAGAAGCCAACCATGTCCCAAAGTCCTTCTCTTTCTTTCTTATATGGTAAATTAAGTATGGACCAAGTCAAAGTAGAAATTGGTTTTGATTTCAAATTCTATGAGATAGAATTTTAGGAAACCAAAACTCTTCTTACAGTGCACCAATTCCACCTAGATTTTTCTTGAAATTTTTGTAGATTTTAAAGGGACTTTTGTATGATAAAACCTGATGGTCCATAGTAGAAAAGGAGGGGGCACCCAAGAGTTGGGCGCCCCAAATCATGCCATAATTGGACCTTCCTTACTAGATATTTGACCTAGAGAAGGAGTGGTCCATATCTCTCTATTTAAAATGAATTTTAGGCTATTTTTTTTGTAGATTCTAGATATTTGAGAAGAATCTTAGGTGTGGAAAAACTAGATAAAAATTTATTTGGGGTGTGGGAATTTTAAAGATACCAATCAAGGTGTCTAGGTGAGAGAATAAAGAAGAAGAAGAGGGTCTTCTTTTAGGATTTTGTTCTATACCTCTTCCTCTATTATTTATGAGCTTTCGAGAGGAGTCTCAGGATCACATATCATCTTCCTCAACTTCTAAAAATTAGAGAGTCCAAGTTTTGAAGAACAAAGATCTAAATCAATCGTCAAAGTAGGATCAGCGTAGTTCTAGCAAACTATGCTTATTTTCGGATACCAAATTTCTGATCAGCATTCATGGGCTCATGTGGACATTTCTTAGAGGCTGGATGGTGTGCAGCTTGCAACATTATCCTCAAGCATGGATCATCAAGTTAAAATATCTAACTTGCATAGGTAACAAAGATCTGATCTTCTGTTACTTATATGATTCTGATCTAGTGTAGATCTATATTGATATAATCAACACTTATTCTTTTTTTATATTTTTAATTTTTAATTTAATATCATAAAATAATCATATAATAAGATTTTAGATTTAATAATTCTTTATTTTTTTAAATAAATTTTAATTTATTTAGGTCTTTCACTATCTAATCTTGAAAAGTTTCAAGATCTAGTCCTGAAATCCTAGATCTAGTTCCTTCAACTGGTATCAGTGCTTAGATTTTTTATTATATGATTATTTTAAAATATTTAGATTATTTTTTAGATTAGATCTAATTTATAATCTAATTATTAAATCTAAAATTAAAATTTTTTATCGCATAAACTGCTATAAGGTTGTCCTATTGTAAGGTTTATCCCTTACAGTGAAAAGATTATCCTAGTTCGTATTGATCTACTTTTAATCATAAATTTATTAAATTTGATCTAATTTTATTTATAATTTAATAGATTTAAAATAGTTTTAAATCTAAAAATAAAATTTTTAGATTACATGGACTACTATAAGATTGTCCTGCTATAAGATTTATCCCTTACAGTAAAAAGGTTATCCTAGTACGTGCTGATCTAAAATATTAATCATAAAATTTTAGATTGTATCTAAAAAATTTTATGATCTAATTAAAAATATTTTAATCTAATTTTAATCATCCTAAATATGTTAGATCTGATCTAAGATAATTTATGATTGATTATAGTTGAAATTATTTCAATTACATGAACCTATTTAGATTAGCTCTAAAGTAGTTTCATGCTTATTTTACTTGCATATTAATTATAAATCAAACATGCAACTTGGTTGATAAAACCATATTGTAAAAATATTTTATAAATATGAAAATTATTTTTGAAAAGTCAAATCCCAACCCTCAGTCCGAAACTTAATTAAGAATTAAGAAGTTATTTGATTATGATCTAGGATTGTGAATTGAAGATCCTAAGATACAAATCATAACACATTGGGTTAAATGGATTAGTGAGGATTAGGTCCATTAATTGGGTTAGACCTAAGATTAGATTAAAGAATGGACTTAATTAGAGAATTAACTAAATCTAATCAATTATTATCTTAAACTAGATCAAGGATTCTCTAGATCAATTATAATAGTTGTAGTTGGTCAAGTTCATGTCTTTAACGAGACCCAAGATGGACTTGATTCTTAGCTACGCGGTCCAGCATGAATTGTTAGATTGATCTAATTGAAATTAATTAAATCAGTTGGTATCTAAGGTAAACTAGATCAGTGGTCTTTAATTAGCAGTCTGCTTACCTAGCCATTTCTGATGGTGTCTAAGGCAAGATTTGGTAGACCCTCCCACTGATCGAACTTACTTGGCCTCTTGATGAAATTATGTTTTGATCGAATTACTTGACTATTCGAGCTGACCCATATCAGCTAGGTAAATCAGTTTAACTGATTTATGTGCTCTTAGACCAGCCTATTAATGGTCTCCCTTATGCTGACTTTATGAAGTCAGTGGGAGGATCATGACAAGTCGGTTCATCTGACCTTCCCTCATCTTCAAATTAAATCTTCTAAAATTATTAGGTCCCTAAAATGATATGGTTATTATGATAAATAGATCATAGCCTTCCATTAAAGTGGGTGATAATGGATCAATTAGTTGGATAATCATTGGAGGCCCAAAGGTCTGGTGTTTATCGGCTAATAAAATTATCATTCATTATGTGATTTTTTGGCTGCATCTTTCTAAATGATGGTTAGGTTGGCTAACCAAAGTTGGGCCTAATCATTCATTGATTTGACGGACCAAGTATGGTCATGTTAATGGTTGGACCTAACTGGACCTTTTCAGTGGAGGCTAAAGCCTACTAATTAGGGACTGGGGCAAAATTTAATTATTAAAAATTATTTAAAAAAATAATTGATTATAAACCTATCCTTAGATGTACATGGGTTGGCCAATCAAAGTTGGGCTCGTGTGCAGTCCATGTGGATTCTAATACCCACTAAAAAATTAGGATAATTTCTCAAATTAGAGGTAGAGGCTACCAATTTGAATAAAATAGTAGAAGAACCTTTTGATTAAAATCTAAATCTTTAGATTTATTGAATCAATTACTAATTAGGTTATGATTTTCTTTTATGTAGATATGGCCACATCTTTATCGCTTCGATCATTATTGGATAATAATAAGTTGGTGGGATCCAACTTCAGTAGCTGGTACCGAAAGTTAAAAATTATTCTAAAGCATGAACGGATCCTATATGTATTAATGGATCCTACACCTGAGGAGCCAACTGCTAATGCACGTGGAATAGTCAAAGACAGTTACTAAAAGTGGCTAAGTGATCGGACCATGGTGCACTGCATTATGCTAGCTGCTATGAGTGATGAGTTCAGTCACAGATTTGAGATGGCTCAGCCAAAGGACATGCTTCAAGTATTGAAGGATTCCTTTGGTACACTCGATGACGTGAAGAGGCGCAAGACTTGTTGTGCCATCTTCAATGTCAGGATGCAGGATAGTGCCTCTATCACTGATCATATATTGTATATGATCGAGCTGATAGAGCGATTGAGCAAGCTCAAATTTTTCTTGCATAAATAGCCTGGGAAGGATGCAATGCTGAACTCATTGCCCAAGTCTTTTCTTCCATTCCTTACTTATTTTAGAATAACAAAGCCTGAAGTAGACTACCATGGGTTACTGAAGTTGCTTCAGAACTTTGAAAAGGATCACCAACTTCACAAGGAGTCGGTGAACATAGTAGAAGGTTTGTCTTCTAGTTCTCGACTCTTTAGGAAAGGAAAGAAGAATAAGAAGAAGAAAGCTAAGAAGGTGCAAGTTCAAGCTGGGATATCTGTGCAAGGCTAGACCAGGAAGATCAAGCCCGATAAGAGTCTAGTTGAATGCTTCTTTCGCAACAAGCAGGGGCACTGAAAGAGAAACTATCCTTAGTACATTGCCTCTCTGAATTCGAACAAGTAGAGAAAGAAGCAAGCGGTTGCTGGACAAGGTATTCAAATAATAACTTCTTGTAATTTTTTTATTTATGATATTACTGATTGGGTATTGGATACCGATAGCCGTTACCATATTTGTAATTCGTTGCAAGGGTTGAGGTCAGTAGGAGATTCGAGCAAGGTGAAAGGTTCCTAAATATTGAAGATGGAAGATCAGTTTCAGTTCTAGCTTTAAAATTCTGAAACTTGTATTTGAATCCCATACTGTTATTCTTAGTGATTATCATTTATATTCTAGTTTCTTTTTGAATGTTATTTATATAGGCCTTCTGGCCAAAAATAATTATGAAATATCAATAAAGAAATAAGTTTATAATATCATTATGAATGGTATTACTATTTTTTGTGGACATTTGAATAATGGTATGTATATGCTATCATAACCTGTTAACGTAGTCTATTCAATTGGCAAGCACCCTAGATTAGATAGTGTGTCAGATATCTATTTATGGCACTGTAGGCTAAGTCTTATAAACAAGAATAGGATAAACAGGACTCAAAATGGAATCCTCAAAATTAGTGATAGTGAATCATTTTCAACCTATGAACTCTGTCTTCTTGGTAAAATGATCAAGTCATCTTTTACTAAAAAAGATGAAAGAGCCATTGAGCTCTTAGGTCTAGTATATACTGATGTATGTGGACCAATGAGCATAAGTGCCAGAGGTGGATATTTCTATTTCATTAATTTCACAAATGATCTATCCAAATATGAATATGTCTATCTGATGAAACACAAGTTGGATTTATTTGAAATGTTCAAATGATTCTGAAGTGAAGTAGAAAAACAAACTGAAAAGAGTATCAAAATTTTTCAGTCTGACCGAGGAAGAGAATATCTTTTTAGTGAGTTTCTCACATATCTAGGAGAGAATGAGATTCTCTTTCAATGGACTCCTCCAACAATACCACGACATAATGGTATGTCTGAAAGAAGGAATCAGACTCTATTAGACATGGTCTGATCCTTAATAGATTTTGTCAGCTTGCTAATGTCCTTCTGGGGATATGCACTCGAATCAGCTTGTTATCTATTAAATAGGATTTCAAGTACGTCTGTAGTTAAGACTCCATATGAGATATTGACAGGACGTAAGCCAGCACTTTCAAACTTTCAAGTTTGGGGGTGCCCGGCTTATGTTAAATAGTTAGTTATAGATAAACTTGGATCTAGGTCAGACAAGTGCACTTTTATAGGATACCCAAAAAAGATCAAAGGATACTATTTCTACCATGTTGACGAACAAAAGATGTTCGTCAGCCTTAAGACAACCTTTTTGGAAAAGAAGTTTCTTGGTGAAGGAGTTATTGCCTCTAATATTAAACTTGATGAAGTTTAGCAGGTAGAAAAATCGACATCTGTAGCTGAACCTAAGTCAGATTTGATTAGATCAGATTCAGAGCCTAATGTACTTGCACTATTAAGATGATCCGGTAGAGTACCATGTCATCCAGATAAATACTATAATTTTTTGATCTAGGATGGTGATTCCATCGAACTCGATGAGAACGATGAGGATCCGATCACTTATATGGATACTATGTAGAGATCCGATTCTAAAAAATGGCTTGAGGCCATGAAATCCAAAATGGAGTCTATGAAGGTCAACGATGTATGAACATTGGTTGACCCATTCGAAGGGGTTAAATCCATTGGATGTAAATGGATCTTCAAAAAAAAAGAGACGCAGATGGAAAGGTGGAGACCTATAAAGCCCATCTGGTTGCCAAGGAGTATCGTCAACGTTATGGTATTGACTATGATGAGATGTTCTTCCCTATAGCAATGCTCAAATTCATTCGGATAATGCTTGTAATAGTTGCCCATTTGGACTATGAGATCTGGCAGATAGATGTGAAGATAGCTTTCCTAAATTGAGAGCTGATCGAAGAGGTGTGTATCATATAACCTAAGAGGTTCACATCCATAGATGAGTCCAAAGTGTGCAAGCTTTAGAGATCCATTTATGGATTGAAGCAGGCATCTCGGAGTTGAAACATGCATTTTGATAAGATGATCAAAACGTATGGCTTCATTAAGAATAGAGAAGAATCCTGCATTTACAAATGGGCAAATAATCTAGAAGTGTATTTCTTATCTTGTACGTGGATGATATTCTCTTAATCAAGAATAACATCCCTGCACTGCAGGAAATAAAAGTTTGGTTATCATCACAGTTCTCCATGAAGTACTTGGGTGAAGCATCCTACATCCTAGGGATGAAGATCTATAGAGATAGATCTAAAAAGATGCTTGGGTTATCCCAGTCTATGTACATAGATACTGTGCTGAAGAGGTTCAGCATTGAAAATTTCAAAAAGGGCTATCTCCCAATAGGCCATGAAATTTTTCTCTCTAAAAAGGATTGTCCGATAACTCCTGAAGAGAGAGCGTATGAGTAGAGTCCCATATGCTTCGGCAGTAGGATCTATCATGTACGTCATGATATGTACGAGATCAAATATGACATACTCACCAGGAGTAGTGAGTAGATACCAGTCGGACCCAGAGAAAATCACTAGAAAATGGTTAAAACTATTCTTAAGTATTTAAGAAATACTAAGGACCAATGGTTGATTTATGGTAAGTCAGATCTGAAACTTATGAGATTTACTGACTCTAGATTTCAATCTGACCATGATGACAGCATAAGCATGTCGGGATATATCTTTACTCTAAATGGTGGAGTTATCTACTAGAAAAGTTTCAAGCAGCATACTATGGCAGACTCTATTTGCAAAGCAGAGTACATCGCAACATTAGATGCCACTAAGAAAGTTATGTGGCCGAGAAAGTTTATCACTGAACTTGGAGTAGCATCCTTCCTAGATGGTCCGATCCTACTCTACTGCAACAGCACTTATGCCATAGCTCAGGCAAAGGAACCAAAGGCACACCAACGGATGAAGCACATCTTGCACCACTTCCACCTGATCTAGGAGATCATGGATCGAGATGATGTCGATCTTCAGAAGATCGACGGAAAGAAGAACCTGACCGATCTCTTCACTAAAGCCCTGGCGAAAAAAGGTTCGACAATCATAAGTTAAAGATGGATATTAGATACTATGCCGAGTGGCTTTAGAACAAGTGAAAGTTATTGAGAAATGTATCCCAAAGTCAATCATCAGCCTATTGATGGTTGAGCTACATTGTATATATAATTAATTTATTAATAAATAAAATATATTTTTGGCATTTTTCATCATAAAGTATTCATCTTCTAACGAATTCTATTATTGTGATGAAGTTCTTAGGACTATTTAGCTTCAATAAAGAGAGGATTTATCAATTAGTCCTTAAATCTATTCATGACTAAATGATAGGTTGTTAATTAGGATAACAGCGTCTATCAAGCATAGGTCACTGTATGCCATATAGGTTGGTTGTTCTCTTAACTAAGGAGTATGGAGATATTGATATGGCATACAGATGAGATGTATGGGTATATCGTCATTAAACATGACCAACTCCTGAGCATTCTGCTATCGAGAATGTCTCTGATGGAATATAGGTATAAGTATCCCTTAGATTTGAGATCACCTTAGTAACTTGCAAGCAACTCACTGTGCTTTGGTACCAAACTAATTAAATTTCTAATTTAATAATGGAAGGCTTCTGGGCATAGTCAAGTACTTGCGAAATCAAAGTGTGATCAAGATGGAATTGACCACTCTATGAGTTGGAGAAAAATGTATCACTGTATTTCAATATAGCAAAATCTTGTCTAGGGTAATCCATCAGATCGATTTGATATTTTGAAATATAATATGGACAACCTTATCAGAGTTGACAGTTGAACTCTGAGGTGTCCTATGAGTATTTTGGTCAAGGAGATGAATTATATGAAAACTATATCCACATGAATTTTAAGAATGTTGTTCTACACATTCGACTTATCCGACCGTCGGATACCATTGCTAGATGATTACTTCGATTGGTACAAAAATTTATTCCTGTACTACTGACTTAGGTTCAGACCTATGAGGTCATACACATTAGAGCTCATGATCTAATTGCATGGTTGATCAATAATTAAGAATCGTTCAAGGGTTAAACGATCAATATGATTGGTGTTTAACCTAGTGCATGTGTTACAGAAGGATCAATTAGTAATTAGATTGCTAATTGATTAATTTGATTAAGCCAGAGTACTGAGATTAAGTCTAATTATATATGATTTAATTAGATTTGATTTAGGCTTGATTGGATCAAGTTCAATTAGTTTATTAGATAAGCTAAGTGCAAGGAAGAACTAGTCCTAGTTCAACTAGAACTTGGGTCAACTCAACTTTTTAATTTGATTAAAAAATTAAATTAGAATTAAATCTAATTTAATCAAATTTAATTAAGTTTTTAATTGGGTTAGGTCCTAGTTTAATTTGGTTGATTTACTTCTGGTTTGATTTGGTTTAAGAAACCATATATGTCCAAGTCAAAATAAGAATCCTAGTATGACTAGGATTCCCTATCCTTGCGCCACCTTAGTCCCAATGCCCATCCTTCATGCCCCCTTTGATTTTGCATGAATTCTCTATGCCCAAGAGAAGCCCACTATGTTCCAAAGTCCTCCTCTTTCTTTCTTACATAGTAAATAAGTGTGGACCAAGTCAAAGTAGGAATTGGTTTTGATTTCAAATTCTATGAGATAGAATTTTAGGAAACCAAAACTCTTCCTTAGTGTACCGATTCCACCCATATTTTTTTTGGGATTTTTGTGGCTTTTAGAGGGGTTTTTGTATGACAAAACCTAATGGTCCATAGTAGAAAAGGAGGGGGCGCCCAAGAGTTGGGCACCCCAAATCATGCCTTAATTGGACCTTCCTTACTAGATATTTGACCTGGAGAAGGAGTGGTCCATATCTCTCTATTTAAAATGAATTTTAGGCTAATTTTTTTGTGGATTCTAGATATTTGAGAGGGTTCTTGGATGTGGTAAAATCAAAAAAAAAAATTTCTAGAGTGTGAAAATTTTAAAGATACCAATAAAGGTGTCTAGGTAAGAGAATAAAGAAGAAGAAGAGGGTCTTCTTCTAGGGTTTTGTTCTACACCTCTTCCTCCATTATTTGTGAGCTTTTGAGAGAAGTCTCAGCATCACATATCATCTTCCTCAATTTTTGAAAATTGGAGAGTCCAAGTTTTGAAGAAGGAAGATCTAGATCAATCATCAAAGTAGGATCAGCGCAGTTCTAGCAAACTATGCTGATTTTTGGATATCGAACTTCTGATCAGTGTTCGTAGGCTCATGTAGACATCTCTTAGAGGCCGGACGTATGTGAGGCTTGTAACATCATCCTCAAGCTCAGATCAGCAAGTTAAAATATTTGTCTAACTTGCACAGGTAATAAAAATCTGATCTTCTATTACTTATATGATTCTGATCTAGTATAGATTTGTGTTGATATGATCAACACTTTCTCTTTCTTTATGTTTTTAATTTCTAATTTAATGCCATGCAATAATCATGTAATAAGATCTTAGATTTAGAAATTTTTTTATTTTTTAAATAAATATTGATTTATTTAAGTCTTCCACTGCTTGATCTTGAAAAAATTTCAAGATCTAGTCCTAAAATTCTAGATTTGTTTCCTTCAATGTCATCCACCATGGGATTTGGCATGGTCTATTTGCACCTAGGGCATGCAATACTGAGATGTTGGAGAAGGTGGCCTTTCTAATTTTCCATTCATATGTAGGTGTAGGTCTACAAGATATAGATGTGGTTCTCGTTAGGTGAAATAAAAAAACTTGAGACCTTTCTTTTGCATTAATGGATAAGAGACTGCCCTCGCTACGTTTTAACTATGGTTAAGGCTTTCAACCACCCAATTTAAGCTGCTTCTTGAATTTGGTTAAGGCTTTTGACCAATATCCGATTTAGTATGTATGGTTTTGATTTATCCACTGGCAAGTGAGTGGGCTGGTGCGATAAATTTGTCATCCTTCTAGCCTCAAAGGTGTATATCTTGCAATCATATTGAATGTGAGTGGCATTTTGGAAGCCAATGAAGGAGATCTTTGTCCTCCTTCATCCAATCTTGTGGTCCTAATTACTTATGCAAGCACGTCAATTTGTCGAACTAGTTTAGTGTTGCTGTCTTATGAAACCAACCATAGTTGTCGTTGTTGTCTTATATTGGACACTGCTTCCCAGGCAGCAACGTGATGAGCTACTCTTTTTCTTGCTTTCATGATTATTGAAGGAGATTCTTCTTCTCTCTTTATTTTACACTTTATCGACAAACATAAAGGAGCCAACTTTCTCAGTTCTGAGACCATATAAACCTTAAAGCCTGAAGATAATATGGATGTTTGCTTTGCCTTCATGGGAACCAGCAAGGCAGAGCCCTGGCAACAGAGACCACCTCAGCGTTGATCTCATCTTTGGGTCAGAAACCCTTGAAGTTGGGCTACGAGCAAAACCTGGTTGGATGTGCGTATATGGGTACCCATGATGGGCTGACTCATATCATGACCCGACCCAAGTTAGATATTTAATTTAACTATTTCAATTTTGAAAGTCTAAATTTAAAGGGTCATTAGATATTAGATAATGATTATCTAATTATCTCTATGGGAATTACACCTTTTAAGGAGGTGAAAAATTATTCGTGTGAAGCATGAAGTTTTTCATGATCTTCACTTCTCGGAAAAAAGAAAAAATTTCTCTTAGAGAAAAAAATATAGAGTTCATTATTCTGAGAGTGGATTTGGGTGTGCTTGCAGTGAAAAATAGATAAGGTTTGACTTGTGATCTTATGTAATACTATTTGAATTTTTGTTTGTGGTGAAAAAAAAGAAGCTAATCAATGTAAAGCCAGAACAATCTTGGGAGTCAGATTCCACTATGATTTTCAAATTCATATTTAGGTATTATTCACAACTTCTTTCATTGGCATCAGAGCTAGGATATTGCTCCAAAATCCCTGAGAACCCTGAATATAGGCTCGGTCCACCTAAAATAGAACATAGACCCTGAGAATCAACCGGATATCATCTATGGTCCATCATGGACCATGAGAAACTAGAGGGGAAATGCCCTCCTGGTCCACAACCATGTGTGAACTGCATAAATGTTGCATAGGACATGCATGTTGGGAAATATGTCCCAAAATCAATTATCAGTCTGTTGATGATTGAGCTACATTGTATCTATAATTGATTCATTAATAAATAAAATATATTTTTAGTATTTTTCATCACAAAGCATTCATCTTCTAACGAACTCCATTATTGTGATAAAGTTCATAGAACTATTTAGCTTCGATAAAGAGAAGATTTATCGATTAGTCCTTAAATCTGTTCATAACCAAATGATAAGCTGTTAATTAGGACGACAGCATCTATCGAGCATAGATCGATGTATGCCATATAGGTTGATTTTTCTCTTAACCAAGAAGTATGGAGACACTGGTATGGCATACAGGTGAGATGTATGGGTATATCGTCATTAAATGTGACCAACTTCAGAATATTTTATTGTCGACAATGTCTCTGATAGTATATAGGTATAAGTGTCCCTTAAACTTGAGATTATCTCAATGACTTGCAAGCAACTTACTGTGCTTTGGTACCGGACTAACTGAATTTTTAATTTAGTAATGGAAGGCTTCTGGCCATAGTCAAATACTTGCAAAGTTAGAGTATGATCAAGATGGAATTGACCTCTCCAAGAGTTGGAGAACAATGTATCACTGTATTTCAATATAGCAAAACCTTGGCCAGGGTAATCCATCAGATAGATTTGATATTTTGAAATACAATGCAGACAACCTGATCAGAGTTGATAGAACTCTAAGGTGTCCTACGAGCATTTTGATCAAGGGAATGAATTATATGGAAACTATATCTGCATTGGTTCTAAGGATGTTGTTCTACACATTCGATCTATCCAACCGTCGGATACCATTGCGAGATTGTTACTTCGATTGGTATAGAAATCTATGTCTATGCTACTAGTTTTGGTTTGGACCTATGAGGTCATACACATTAGAGCTCATAATTTAATCAGATAGTTGATCAACAATTAAGAATCATTCTAGGATTAAACAATCAATACGATTGATGTTTAACCTAGTGCAAATATTGTAGGAGGATCAATTAATAATTAAATTATAAATTAGCTTAATTTGATTAAGCTAGAGTGCTGAGATTAAGTCTAATTAAATATGATTTAATTAGATTTAGTTTGGACTTGATCGGATCAAGTCCAATTAGCTTTTTTGATAAGCCAAGTATAAGAAAAAATAAGTCTTAGTTCAACTATGACTCAGGTCAACCCAATTTTCTAATTTGATTAAAAAAATAAATTAAAATTAAATCAACTTTGGAGCTTTTTTTCTATCAAGATTAGCCCCGAAGGATATAGGTATAAGTGTCCCTTAGACCTGAGACCACCACGGTGACTTGCAAGCAACTCACTGTACTTAGATACCTGACTACCAAAATTTCTAATTCAGTGATGGAAGGCCACTGGATGCAGTCAAGTACTTGGCTTATCGGTGTGAGTCAAGATGGGATTGACCCCTCTAAGTGTTGGAGCAAGTGCATCGCTGTATTTCAATTTAGCAAATCCTCGATCGGGATAGTCCATATGATGGATGCTAAATTTTGAAATATACTGTAGATGAATTTTAAGATTGACGGTAAATCCTAAATCATCCTTTGAGCATCAAGGTCAAGGGGATGAATTATACGGTAACCATATTCCATAGGTTCATCATTGTTGCGTTGCGACTTTTTGACTTATCCGAACGTCGGGTACCATTGCGAGATAGTCATATCAATTGGTATAAAAAATTGATTCATGTACTATCAGCTTAGGATTCGAACCAATGGGATTATACACAAAAGGAGTTTCTACCTTATCTAATGGCTGATCATGAGTCCTGATGACCTAGGATACTATGGTCAAGAGACCCACTAGACTGGGACTCTATGATCAAGAGTCCCACTGGACTGGGACTCTGAGTCCTACTCATCTAGAACTCTCTGATCAAGAGTTTTACTGGTCTGGAACTCTATGATCGTGTGTTTGATTCGTTTGAGACACTGGGTTCAAGAGTTCTACTGGTTTGAAACTTTTCAGGAGTTTCATGTTGATGGACTCTGTTGCCCAGACATCCATCCGATTGGGACTCTATATTTATTAGAGGATTAATTAGTAACTTGATTATTGATTAACATAATTTGATTGAGCAATGGAGATTTGATTATGTTTGATCAAATTAGATTCGATTGGGTTTGACCCAATCAGGTGTGAGTTGACCTAATCGTTGTAGAAGATTTGACCCTGATTTAATCAAGGGCTGGACCAAATTAAATTTTTAATTTAATTAAAAATTTAATAAGTTGAATTAAGGCTAATTTAGTTAGATTTCACCTGGTCTTATTGGGTCTGGAATAATTGGTTTAGTTGAAACCAATTTTGAAAAGTCAAAAGAGGTTTGAACTTTCAACTCCCTGTGCCTATAATATTTGACCAACCTTTGACCCACGCCTCTCTTTATTTTACGTGAATTTTTTCTCACACCCAGATACCTTTTGTGCCCCTTATCTCTTCTACCTTTGACCTGGTCCAATGGTTGGACTGGTCAAAATAATTTGAATTTTAAATTCAATGTAGAAGTTGAAACTTCTCAACTCCCTCTCGTTCTTACCCTTTTTCCACGCCCACTTTGATTTTACTTCACTCATTTTTTTATGCATTCTCAAAGTGGACATGCAGAAGGAGAGTCCTTCTGTGTGTCAAATACTCTAGTATGGGCATTGGATAGGGATAAGAAGGTTTTTGAATTTGATGTTGGTTGGGAGTTTGAAACAAGTTCAACCTCCGACCCTTATCTCTTTCCATGCACCTTTCCCATGGTATTCAAGTCAATAAATTATGAGAATTTCTATGAATGTAATAGAGGGAGTTATAATTCTGTGGTAAAAGTTTCAATGTGATTGGGCATGAATTTTGGGTGAGAAAAATCTTGGAATGAAGGTGAGTAGGGTCCTATAGCACCTTATTTTTTCCTCATGCCTCTCTTCTCTTCTGATTTTCACCTCTAAGGATACCCAATTTTTAGATATGATCTAAACAGAGTTTGTAGATCTAAAAGTCAGCTTTCCACAAAAACTTGTTTCATAGAAAAATTCCACACAGAGAGGGCGTGATAGGATTTTCAGTGTGTTAGGTTTTTGGATAGAGTGAAACCCTAGATTTAGGAATCTGGGTTCGGGTGGAGAGATCGAGTGCTGTGAGCATCGGATCGCCACCAAATTTGAAACACCTCTTCATCATCCTTCGTTATTTCCATTCTAATTTTTTGATATATCTAAGAAATTAGAAAGTATATGATTAATCAGATCGATCATGATCAGTCATTGAAGGCTTCGATGAAGAGCTAGCACTCCAGTGGGGATGATCGAGATTGGGAGCTCCGTGTGGACCAACCATAGAGGTCGAATACATATGTGGCTGTGGTGCAACATCAGAGCATTATCCAATGGATTCAGATTGCGGTGATCAACTATCCATGAAAAGATATTGTGTTCTGAATAGATTGATGTAGTAAAAAGTTTGCTGCATAGTTTTATTTTTAGATCTATATGAATGTATGCATATTATGTTTAGATCCTTAGTGTAGGGCTTAATATTTTGATATGATCAAAAATTAATTAATTAATTAGATTAATTAATTTTTTACTATATTTTAGCTATTTTTAAAAAATCATTCGAAAGTAGCACTGCAAATCCTGCACTGCTTCCTTCAAATGGTATCAAAGCAAGATTTGCTAATCATGATATGCTTGCATATTTTAGATTGATAATTTAGATTTGATCTAAATATTAATCTAATAATCTAATTAATTAGATCTAAAAATTAAAATCAAGATCGCACGGACTGTAGGTTGTCCTGCTGTAGGATTTACCCCCTATAGTAAAAAGGTTGTCCTGGTATGTTACTGATCTATATCATTAATCATAAAATCTTAGATTCGATCTAATATTTTTATGATCTAATTATATTAGACTTTAATCTAATTTATGATCATGAATGCATAATTAGATAAAGTTTGATTCATGATTTAGTATTATGTAGTGTACATAGTTTCAGATTAAATCCTACAACTAGTATTATTTGTGAATTGAGCCGATTCAATTTTAAAGTAAGTCAACTCAATTGATGAATAATACTAAGTTATAAAGAACCTTTCAAAAATTTAAAAAATATTTTTCAAAATGTCGAACCCTAACCCATAGTCCATAAACTTAATTAAATATTAAGTATAATGATTTAGTTTCTAGAATTGTGAATTAAGACTCTAAGTCATTAATCATAAAATATGGGTTATTGGGTTAGTTGAATTAGGTTCATAAATTAGGTTAGACCTAAGGTTAGTTAAAGAGTAGACTAAATTAGAGTAATTGATCAAATCTAATTAAATATTAATTTAGATTAGGTCAAGAACTCTATAGACTCAATTATAATAGTTGTAGTTGGTCAAGTCCATGCTTTTAACGAGGACCAAATGGACTTGATTCATGGCTACGCGATCAAATCCAAAATTACTAGGTTGGTCAAATTAAAACTAATAAATCAGATGGTATCTAAGGTAAGTTTGTTTGACTAGTGGTTTTTAATTGGGAGCTACTCGCACTGATTCGGTCTTTGACGAGTTAATGGCATATCCCTTCCACTGATCTCACTTACCTAGCCATCCTGATAAGTTAGATTTTGATTAGATCACTTAATGATTCGGGCTCACCCATGTCAATTAGGTAAATCAATCTGACTGATTTAGGTGCTCCTAATGCCAGCTTAGAATAGATCCTTTTTGATCTGACTTGATGAAGTCAATGGAAGGATCGAAATTAGCTCACTTTTCTTAAATATATTAACTAAATCCTCTAAAATTATTAGGTTCTTAAAAATAAAATAGTTATATATATAACTAAATCATAACCTCCCATTAAGTTGAGTGATAATGAATTCATTAATTTGATAATCACTAGAGGCCCAAAGGCTTGGTGCTTATTGACTAATAAAATTATCATTCATAAAATGATGATTTGGTTAAATCGTTCTGATAGTGTTTGGATTGGCCGACTAAAGTTGGGCCTGATCATTTATTGGTTAGATAAGACTAAATGTGGTCATGTTAATGATCAAACTTTTTTAGTGGAGGCCAAAGCCTACTGATTAGATCTTTGGGGCAAAATTGATATTACTAAAAATTATTTAGAAAAATAATTAGTTCTAAACCTACCCATAGGTACACATAGGTTCACCAACCAAAGTTAGGCTCGTGTGTAGTATATGTGGATTCTAGTACTCACTGAGGAATTAAAGTAATTCCTCGAATTGGAGGTATAGGCTACCAATTCGTATAAAATAGTGAGAAAATTTTTAGACTAAAGTCCAAGTCTTCAGGATAATTGATTCATATATTAATTAGGTTTGGTTTTTCTTATTATGCAGAAATGGCCACTAACCTATTGCTCCGATCATTATCAGATAATGACAAATTAATATGATTCAACTATGATAGCTGGTATCGTAAGTTGAAAATCATCCTGGAGCATGAGTGGATCCTTTATGTCATAACGGATCCTGCACCTAAGGAGCCAGCTTCGAACGCTAAAGGAGCGGTTCGAGATACTTATCAGAAGTGATTCAATGATTGCACCACCATTCAGTGTATAATGTTCGCGGCAATGAACGATGAATTCAGCCGTAGGTTTGAAAATGCCCAGCCATAGGAGATGCTTCAAATATTGAACGACTCCTTTGGCACGTTTGACGATGTTGAAAGGCACAAAATAAGTTGTGCTATTTTCAATGCTCGAATGAGGGATGGGGCCTCAGTCATCGATCATGTATTATACATGGTCGAGATGATCGAGTGCCTTAGCAAGCTGGGCTTTCCCCTGCACAAGCAGCTCGGTAAGGATGCGATCCTTAATTCCTTGCCCAAGTCCTTCCTCCCCTTCTTAACTCATTTTAGAATGACAAAGCTTGCAGTCAACTGCCATGGATTGTTGGGGTTGCTGCAGAACTTTGAGAATGATCACCAACTCCATAAGGAGATGGTAAATGTAATTGGAGGGTCTTCTTCTGGTCGTCGATTCTCTAAGAAAGAAAAGAAGAACAAGAAGAAGAAGAACAAGAGGATGCAGCCAAATGCCAGAACAACTGCATAGGGTCAGACCAAGAAGCGCAAGCCCAACCAGAGCTAGGTAGAGTGTTTTTTCTACAAGAAGCAAGGAAACTGAAAGAGGAACAGTCCTCTGTACATTGCCTCCTTGAACCCAAACAGGCCAAGAAGAAAGCAAGTGGTTGCTGGGCAAAGTAATTATATGATAACACCTTATAATTTTTTCTTATTTAATTCTACTGCTTGGGTATTAGATACTAGAAGTCCTTATCGTATTTATAATTCTATGCAGGGCTTGCAGGTCAATAGAAGATTTGATCAAGATGAGAGGTTCCTGAATGTTGGAGATGGAAGATAAGTTTCAATTCTAGCATTAGGAATTATGAACCTTGTAATCAATTTAAATAAAGTTATTCTTAATGAATGTCATTTTTGTCCAACTTTCTTATTGAATGTCATTTCTGTAGGTCTTTTGGCCATGAATGGTTTTGAAATATCAATAAAAAAAAAAATTGTAAAGTCATTTTGAATGGTGTTATAATTTTTATTGGATAATTGAATAATAAAATTTATTTACTTTCTATGCCAGTTAATGTGGTTCAATCCTCCGATAAACGTCCTAGAATTAGTGATGTATTTGATGTATACCTTTGGCAGTGTAGGCTAGGTCATATTAACAAGAATAGAATTAATAGGTTAACTAAAGAAGGAATTCTTGAGGTTAGTAATTGTGGATCACTTCCAACTTGTGAGTTCTATCTTCTTGGTAAGATGACCAAGTCATCTTTTACTGAAAAAGGTGAACGAGCCACTAAACTCCTAAGTCTAGTACTATCGGATATATGTGGACCCATGAGCTCAAGTACCAGAGGTGGATACTTCTACTTTATAACCTTCACAGATGATCTATCGAGATATGGGTACGTCTATTTAATGAAGCATAAGTCAGAATTATTTAAAATATTCAAACTATTTTAAAATGAGGTAGAAAAGCAAACTGGAAAGAATATTAAAACTCTTCGATCTGATCGAGGTGGTGAATATCTTTCTAATGAGTTTTTGACATATCTTGGAGAGAACGGGATTCTCTCCCAATAGACCCCTCCTATAACATCACAACATAATGGTGTGTCTGAAAGGAGAAATCGAATCCTATTGGACATGGTTCAATTAATGATGGGGTTTGCTAGTTTGTCGATCTTCCTATGGGGATATGCACTCGAGTCAACTTGTTATATTCTAAATAGGGTTTCAAAAAAATCTATTAATAAAACATCATATAAGATATGGATAGGGCGTAAGTCAGTGCTTTCACACCTTAGGGTTTGGGGGTATCCGACTTACGTCAAACGTTTGATGACAGACAAGCTTGGACCTAGGTCTGATAAGTATAGTTTTATAGGTTACCCAAAAGAAACCAAAGGGTACTACTTCTACCTTGCTGATGAGCAAAAAGTGCTTGTCAGCCTTAAGGCAGTCTTTTTAGAAAAGAAGTTCCTTGGTGAAGGAACTAATATCTCTAAGATCGAACTTGATGAAGTACGATAGATGGAAGAACAAACACAAGTTATAGAATCTGAGCCGAATTTGATTAGATCAGACCTAGAACCCATTGTAGATGCACACTTAAGGCGATTTGGTAGATTATCACATCAATCGGATAGATACTATGATTTTTTGGTCCGAAATGGGATCCTATCGAACTCGATGAGAAGGATCAGGACCCGATCACCTATATGGATGCAATGCAGACACCTGACTCTAAAAAATGGCTTGAGGCCATGAAATCCAAAATAAAATCCATGAAGGTCAATGATGTATGG
Organism: Cocos nucifera; assembly: GCA_006176705.1. Taxonomy (NCBI): domain Eukaryota; kingdom Viridiplantae; phylum Streptophyta; class Magnoliopsida; order Arecales; family Arecaceae; genus Cocos; species Cocos nucifera. The sequence continues at coordinate 444,957 of QRFJ01000015.1, forward strand.
ACATTGGTTGACCTACCTAAAGGGGTAAAACCCATAGGGTGTAAGTGGATCTTCAAAAGAAAAAGGGGTGCTGATGGAAAGATGGAGACCTATAAAGCCCATTTGATTGTCAAGGGATATCGTCAATATTATGGTATTGGCTATAACGAGATGTTTTCTCCTGTGGCAATGCTCAAATCCATTTGGATTATGCTTGCAATCACTGCCCATCTAGATTATGAAATCTGGCAGATGGATGTGAAAATGGCTTTCCTAAATGGAGAGCTGGATGAAGAGGTGTATATGATACAGCCTGAAGGATTCACATCCATTGATGAGTCTAAGGTATGTAAGCTTCAAAGATCCATTTATGAACTGAAGCAGGCATCTCGGAGCTGAAACATACGATTTGATAAAATAATTAAAATGTATGGCTTCATTAAGAACGAAGAGAAGCCCTGCATATACAAATGGACTAATAGTTCAACAATAGTATTCCTAGTATTATATGTGGATGACATTCTCTTAATTGAAAATGAAGTTCCTGCATTGCAAGGAATAAAGATCTGGCTATCATCACAGTTCTTCATGAAAGATCTGGGTGAACCTTCCTACATCCTAAGGATGAAGATCTATAGAGATAGATCTAAAAGGTTGCTTGGATTATCCCAGTCTACGTACATTGATACTGTGCTGAAATGGTTCAACATGAAGAATTCTAAGAAAGGCTATTTACCGATAGGCCATGGAACCTCTCTTTCAAAGAGGGATTGTCCGACAACATCTCTAGAAAGAGAGCGTATGAGTAAAATACCATATGCTTCAACAGTGAGTTCTATCATATACGCCATGACATGGATACGACCAGATGTGGCATACTCACTAGGGATAGTGAGTAGATACCAATCTAATCTAGGGAAGAACCACTGGAAGATTGTTAAAACCATCCTGAAGTATTTGAGAAATACTAAGGACCAATGGCTTGTATATGGTGAAACGGACTTGAAACTTATGGGATTCACAGACTCTAGTTTTCAGTCTGATCATGATGATAGCAAGAGTGTGTCAGGATATATATTCACCCTTAATAGTGAGATCGTCTATTGGAAGAGTTCCAAGCAGCACACTATGGCCAATTCAGTTTGTGAGACAGAGTATGTGGCTGCATCAGATGCTACCAAAAAAGTGATGTGGTTGAAAAAAATTATCACCAAGCTTGGAGTAGCACCCTTCCTTGATGGTCCAGTTTTGCTCTATGTGATAGCACTAGAGCCATTGCTTAGGCGAAGAAACATATGGTACACCAATGGATGAAGCATATTCTACGCCACCTCCACCTTATCCAAGAAATTATAAATCGAGGTGATGTCGACCTTCAGAAGATCGATGAAAAGAAGAACTTGGCTGACCCATTCACTAAAGCTATTACGGTGAAGGAGTTCAACGACTTCAAGTCGAAGATAGGTATTAGATACTGCATCGATTAGCTTTAGTCCAAGGGGGAGATTATTGAAAATATGTTCCAAAGTCAATCGTCAGTCTGTTGACGGTTGGGCTATACATTTGTAATTGTATATGAATCATAAATTAATAAAAATTATTTAGCATTTTTTATCATAAAATTTGTTATCTTCTAATGAACTCCTATGTTGTGATGAAATTTTTAGGACTATCTAGATTCGATAAAGAAGGATTTATCATTTAGTCCTTAAATTATTCATGATCAAAAGATATGTTGTTACTTAGGACGACAACGTTTATTGAGTAAAGGTTGTTGTATGCTATATAGGTTGGTTGTCCTCGTAACCAAAAAATATTAAGATACTGATATGGCATACAAGTGAGATGTATGGGTATATCTGCACTAAACGTGACCAACTCCAGAGCTTTTTTTTTGTCAAGATTGAAGAAAAATCCTAATTTTTCGGACCAGGTTCGTTCAGATCTGATCAGATTAAGAGATATATTTCAAAATTCTTTTTCTTTGATCTAGATCAAATCTGAGATGTTTCAGATCTGATTCTTATTATTTTAATAATTAAAATAAATTTAGATAAATTAAATCAAATTTAATTTATCTTGAAGTGGATAATCCTATTACCCATTGATGATCCTGTAAGCAGTGGAAGGTTCTGAATCTAGCCACGCAAGTGCCTGGCCTCTACCGATATCCACTCGAGCTGGATCTGAAGATCCTCTTCTTCTCTATCATGTCTCCAAAAATCAGATCTGGATCTAATCTGGAGGATCTTCAAAACACCTTTCGAAGATCAGCAGTTGTCCTTTGCAGCAGCACAACCTTCTAGCTTTCAATCGCCTTTCTCTCATCTAGATTGCACCAACCAAGAACCCAAACCACTTTGGGTGTGAAGAGGAGAGAGAGAAGATGGATTTGGCATGGAGGAGAAGAGGAGAGGAAGCCTTGGGGCGTGGGAATTTTTCAATGCCTTTTGGGTTGGGTGCAGGGTCTTATTTATAGACTATCTGTGATCCAACTCCTCTTCTTCCCAACCAATCACAACCCTTTATGAAATCAGATCTAAATCTGATTGGTGGGAATAGAGTCCCTAAGATTTCACCTTAGATGGTGCCTAAGATCAATTAAAATTGATTCTTAGGAGAACTCTAATCGGAATCTAAAAAAGAGATGGACTCCCTGTCCAACAGGGACTCCTGGGCGCCTCCTGCTTGGGCACACACCAAGGGTGGCGTGCGCCCTCCTCCTTGCTAGGTTCTGGTAGGGGGACAAGCCCCCACCAGCTCTCCAATAGGTGCATGACACGTGGACAAAAGTCAAAGTGTCAATGGTCAATATTTGACCAGTCAAAGGTCAACTTTTGACCAAAGTCAAAGGACGAGAAATGGCAGGTGACCAAAAATGGCAGGTAATGTCTTACAAAATAAGACAACCTTTTTCTGACTTGGACAAGCTCCAGTCAGACCAAGTGAAGGCCTCTGAATCGAGCACAAACTCCTTTGGCTCAGTCAGGACAACTATTTATGATAGTAAAAGAAGAACGTTAGGTTCAATCGAGTGTACTAGCACGATTTTTCTTGAACCTAATTGAATCTCATTCAGATCAATTGAACTGGATCAGTTCAATTGATGATCACCAGATTCAAACCCTTGTTTGTGTGATCCAGTTAGGTTCAGTTCTGTATGGTAATGGGATATGTCATGATCTCTATCATCGACATCATCGAAACTCCTTTCGATGGATCAGAACTCTTCTGATTCGAACAGCTAGAATGATCGATCATCTAAATCATTCTAATTGCTCCCAAAATCCACCAGTGACACCTAGCAGTATATGGTGGCAATCCATCAGAGCTGAATGCGAACCTCTTGGTGCAGCTACCTGTGTGATTAAGTTCTTCTATCTTGAGCCCCGATCAGATTAGGGTTAAGGTGAACTCGTCAAACCCTAGTTTCTGTCATATGATGTAATCATTCGATTCAAGTCCGATGTGAAAAATCTAAATAGAAACTCTTTCTATTATTTCACTCTGCCATGGCCATGGGCTTCTGGACTTGATTCTCATGATCATCATAGGGCTGCTCCTCTACCACCGAGGTAGATAGATTCCATCTTGATGCAATCCAGTTCCTACAATGAACATGCTATAGCCAACATACACCTCAGGATTCCATATGGCTAGGAGACCGAGTAATGGTGTAGTCAAACTATAACACCCTCAAGGTGAACTACCGATGCACCTCAGGTCAAAGAATCAGACACACTACTGCAGCATCGAGTCAGTCATTGACGAGAAGGTAGACTTCCTAATGACTACTCGAGGTGGTCACGCTCAGTGCCCTCATTCTCTAACGAGTACCTGTACTCTCGCTCCGGTGTCTCCACACCGTAGACTCAAGACTCATCTACTAAAGAGAAGCGATTGTACACCAACCTTCTGGATCAATCACCATCCTCGTGATGATCCTATGGTCGGGAGCATTTTATGAGTTAATAATGATTATTCATGTCTTAAATTTTCAACTCTTGAAAATATGAATTATCATTACCATTAACTCAAAGGATGTATCACAGACACTAAATACACATATGTGATAGAAAATAATCCATTTTATTGATTATAGTCAAAATTATAATTTTGCCCCTAGAAGTGTATTACAAGTGTCAGCCAATTCTGGCTTCTAGGGCACATATATCTAACAATCTCCCACTTGTCCTAAAGCCAATTGGCTACAAGTCTAAGTCCCATCTTCTCAAGGTGGGCTTCGATCTTCTGCTGGCCCAATGGCTTTGTAAGTGGGTCTACCACATTATCTGCGGAGTTGACTCTCTTGACCTCAACATAACCCTTCTCGAGGTAATCGCGGATGAGGTGGTATCGCCGCTCAATGTGCTTGGATTTTTGGTGAGACCTTGGCTCCTTAGCAAGGGCTATGGCGCCATTGTTGTCGCAGTATAGAGGAATGGCATCTGATGGCATTACTCCAATTTTTGCAGCAAACTTCTTATACCAGAATGCTTCCTTCGCAGCCTCTGATGCAGCGATATATTCTGCTTCCATGGTGGAATCTGCTATCACGTTTGCTTGGAACTCTTCCAACTGACAGCACCACCATTGCACACAAACAGACTTCCCAGATGTCGACTTTCGATCATCTATATCGGACATGAAATCGAGTCTGTGTATCCTTGGACTTGGAGTTCTCCATTACCAAAGACCAACATCATATCCTTAGTTCTTCTTAAGTACTTAAGGATACATTTCATAGAAGTCCAGTATTCTTCACCTGGATTTGACTGATATCTGCTTGCATCCGGCTTCACCTTAGGGTGTTATAGTTTGACTACACCATTACTCGTCTCCTGCTATATGGAACCCTGAGGTGTATATTGGCTATAGCATGTTCATTTGTAGGAACTGGACAGCATCAAGATGGAATCTATCTACCTCGGTGGTAGAGGAGAGCCCTATGATGATCATGAGAATCAAGTCCAGAAGCCCATGGCATGGCAGAGTGAAATAATAGAAAGAGTTTCTATTTAGATTTTCACATTAGACTCGAATCGATTTTGATTACATCATATGACAGAAACTAGGGTTTGAATGAGTTCACCTAACCTATCTGATGGGCTCAAGATAGAAGAACTTAATCACACAGGTAGCTGCACCAAGAGTTCGCATTCAGCTCTGATGGATTGCCACTATATACTGCTAGTGTCACTGTGGTTTGTGTAAGAGCAATTAGAATGATTTGATGATCGATCATTCTAGCTATTCGAATCAGTAAGAGTTCTAATCTATCGAAAGGAGTTTCGATGATGTCGATGATAGAGATCATGACATATCAATTACCAACAGAAGAAGTAACTGGATCACACAAATAAGGATGGAATCTGACTGTGATCATCAATTGAACTGATCTAGTTTAATTGATTGAATGAGATTAATTAGGTTCAAAAAATCGTTGCTAGCACTCGATTGAACCTAACGTTTTTCTTTAAATATCATAAATAAGTTGTCCTGACTGAGCCAAAGGAGTTTATGCTAGATCAGAGCCTTCACTTGGTCTGACTGTGGATCAAGTCAAGGAAAAGGCTAGTTTGTAAGACATTACCTACCATTTTTAGTCATCGTCGCCATTTCTCGTCCTTTGACTTTGGTCAAAAGTTGATCTTTGACTGATCAAATATTGACTATTGACACTTTGACTTTTGTCCACGTGTCACATACCTATTGGAGAGCTGGTGGGGGCTTGTCCCCCTGCAGAACCTGGCAGTAAGGAGGGCGCACGCCACCTGGCGTGTGCTCCAAGCAGGAGGCAGCCAGGAGTCCCTGTTGGATAGAGGACTCCATCTTCTTTTTGGATTCGATTAGAGTTCTCCTAAGAATCACTTTGATGGTCTTAGTGCCATCTAAGGAGGGAATCTAAGGGACTCTATTTCCACCAATCAGATTAGACTGATTTCACAAAGGAATTGTGATTGGTGGTGGTAGAGAGAATAGATCATAGATTAGTCTATAAATAAGACCTCCGCCCAACTCCAACAAAAATGATAAAATTCCATGCCCCAAGGCTTACTCTCCTCTTTCTTCCTCCATCTGATAAATCCTCCTCTCCTCCCCATCCCAAAGTGTTTGGGTTCTTGTTGTGCAATCAGACAAGAGAAAGGCGACTGAAAGTTAGAAGCTGCGCTGCTGCAAAGACAACTTAGCTGATCTTCGAAAGGTATTTTTTGAAGATCCTCCAGATGTCAGATCAGTAATTTTTGGAGACATGATAAGAAGAAGAGGATCTCCAACTCAACTGAGTGAGATATCGATAGAGGCCAGGCACTTGCGTGGCTAGATCCAGAACTTCCGCTGCTAACAGGATCATCAACGGATAATAGGATTACCCACTTCAAGATAAATTAAATTAAATTTAATTTATTTAAATTTATTTTAATTATTAAAATAATAAAAATTAGATCTGACACATCTCAGATCTGATCTAGATCAAAGAGAAAAAAATTTTAAAATATATCTCTTGATCTGATCAGATCTGAACGAACCTAGTCCGAAAAATTAGGATTTTCCTTCAATTGGTATTAGAGCCAAGGTTCTAAAGTATTTAGATCTAATTTTAAATTTATTATAATTAGAAAATAAGTGATTTCAGATGTCACATAAGATGTGATCAAATCTAAAATTAAAAAAAATAAATAAAATTAAGTAATTTAGATCTAAGATTAGAAAATATGCATGACTAGTTCTAAAATAGAATAGTTCTATAGAATAGTCTTGCATGTTTTCAATTTAATTTGATTAAATCATATTTTAGATCTATTTATTTACATTTTTGATATCAAATTATTATAATAACATCTAAAAAATAGCAAATAAAATTATTTAATTTTAACATCATATGAAGATATGATTGATGCATGTCTAGACTAGTTGTTGAATAGTTCTACATAGTTGTCTAAAATTAGAATTTATTTTTGATTAGATCAATTTAAATCTAATTTTAGATTATTATAAGATAATTTAGATCTAAAAACATGCATTATTCGATACATGAGATGTATGCAAAATATGCCATGATTAGATCTAATTGTATATGAGATTATGAGTATAGATCTAAAAACTGTTTTTTGTAGTATTGCATGTTCCTGATTAAGCATTCCTCTTTGGCCGTCGATCATAAGAAATGGTAAAGTGTGTGACGCTCTCCTTCCATCCGATGTGGTGTTCTTATGATGTGTAGGGTGCTGCACGTTCGTCCTTAATCAAGAAACCCAAACTTACTTTTCTGTTCAATCCTTTGATCCTGAAACCCTAGATTTATTGTGCATATTTTATTTATGAACCTATTAATTAAAAAATTAAGATTATGGAATATTAATAGATCTAAAATGAGAAATTTTAGATCTAGAATATTCATTAATACTGGGTTCGGCTTGGGTAGCCCAATTAGGTCTAACAATCAAAACCAATCAAGGATTAGTTAGATGGGATCAACGAATGCTTGAAATTGACGATGCATAAAAATAGTTAAGTCTGGGTCAAGATCGAGTCACGATTCAAAGCAAGACCTAATTAGGCTCAGAGGTTAGAGTCAGGATTGTGAGTGCCAAATTGGTTCGACTCAACAATTTGGTGTCTAAGGTAAGTTTGGCACATACGACAACTGATTTTTAATTGAGAGCTACTCAACTTGAATGCGTTCTTACACGAGTTAATGGCATATCCCTTCCACCGGTCTTCCTTACCTGGCCATATCTATTGACACAGTTCTGATCTGAGGTGGTCAATAATTTGAGCTAACCCATGCCACTAGGTTAGTCATAATTGTTATGACTATGATAAGTCTAGTTTAATGAGACTTGAATCAATTCTTCCTAAGAAAAGATTAAGTTTGAGGTCTTCCACCATTGTAGATGTGCGGGCCCTTCCTGAAGTTGATTGTTCTCGGCTGGATACAGTGGCTCAGTTGCACCGAAAAGATGCAAGCATGTCTATTAGGCATTGGATGCTATGGGTTGGAGGATGAGTTGGGCTCAACATTCTAGATATGGTGAGAGACTCAATTAGAAATCCAATCTGTGCAATTGGTGGATCTGACTTAACTAAGGAGTGGATCAATATTTCGGATACGGTGAGATTCATGAATTAGAGACCAAGTTTGGGTGCAACATGATTAGAGAATCATTGAACAACAGTTGTTCACTCATTAGCTAACCCATCACCATAACTGTTTAGGTGAGGTGATGAGGTCAGTTGGTCGAGACCGCACCATCCACTAGAAATCATTAATTATAGGAGATTTTGCATCTCTACCGAGGAAGTGTAGGGATCCAAGAAAATAGTGGGAGCTAATTTATTTAAAAATAAAATTTTTAAATAAAATTGATCAAGTCATAATTATAGTATTAATGATGATCTTTGACTCTCTACAGGACAAATGTTTGCTATCCAGGACCCTTGCACGTATCCGGACACACATAGATGACCAAACCCAATTTATAAAAGATTGGCTCAAAACTACAAAATTATTTGGGATTCGAGAAGTTAACCATGTATTGGATTAGGACCCTCCCACCTTACCAGCCCATCCCATCCACTGAACAGAGAGCGCTCTGAAAAATGGATAGACGAGATAATAAGGAGACTAACACTTCGCTTATGATGAGCTCCAGCGCCAACATGAAGATATTGGGACTGCTCGCTAAATGTGGCCACCCAAAGAGATGAACAGAGTCGTGCAGCCAAGTATCAAGTCACGAAACCAACTTTTTAAGGCGAATAGGGATGGGTCTGATGCAGTCCAAGATCACTATCTGATGATGATCAAAGACTTAGAATAGCTTGAGAAGCTCGGTGTAAAGTTAGACTTGGATCTGCAGAATGATGTTATTCTGCAATCTGTTACATCGATATGGGCATTCATCATTGAATTACCACATGCATAAACTTCAAAATTTCTTGGCCGAATTAATGAAAGTGCTGGGTCACCACTGAGCTTTCTATGAAAGTTCTAAAGCGTTAGTTCTTGCTATGGAATGGATTTCTTCCAAAAGAAATTCTTCTGAAAAGAAAAAGAAGTCTGCAAAAAGGTAGAAGATGGAAGGAGCAAAGAAGAAGAAGGCAGAGCCGAAGAAGAAGGTCGATGTCAAAGGAAAGTGTTTCCATTGCAATAGCGACGGCCATTGAAAATGGAACTGCCCTACTTACTTGACCATCCTGAAGAACAAGAAGGAAGGTCCTTCTGGGAGGTATCTGTTTATGAGTCTAACCCTTACGATTTCTTCTGCATCCACCTATGCTTCTGATTCTAGTGCTCATTTATGCAACTTTCCATGCAGGTTGTTGAGGATAGCAGGAGGCTGAGGGATGGAGACATGATCTATGCATCAATAATGGAGCAAGAGTTGCTGTAGTAGCCTGGGAACATACCCTCTTCGATTACCATCTGATTTAGACTTGTTTGAAAGATGTTATTATGTGCCTGCAGCTAGCAAGAATTTGATTTCTGTTTCATGTTTAGCACTAGAAGGCTATGTGATTACTTCTTTTAAGGACCTTGTAACTTCTTTATGAAAGAAATAAGAATTACAATGCGTTTCTTATTAACGGTCTTTATCAGCTACATATTGATGTACCTATTAACATCGAGCAAAAACATGAAGCCAACGACCTGGGATAGCCCAAATGATAGATATCTATGGACCTGAGATTAGGTCATATAGCAGAAGATAGGATCAACAAATTGAAAAAAAAATGGGCTATTGAGTCCATTTGACTTTCTGAGTCAATCCAACGTGAATCTTATCTACAAGGCAAAAATGACTAAACTCCCTTTTTGTTGGACATGGGAAAGGGCCATAGATCTCCTTGCCCTAGTACATACTGATATGTGCGGCCCATTTGATGTGTAGAGAGCAATTTTGTCTACTTCATTACCTTTTACCAATGATCTGTTAGGTATGGGTATGTGTATCTTATGAGACACAAGTCTAGAAGCTTTTTAAAAGTTCAAAAAATTCAGACATTAAAGTAAAGAAAACAAAACTAAAAAATCCATTAAGGTTCTTCGATCAAACGAGGAGATGAATACTGTAGCCGAGAATTCTTAGGACTATCTCAAAAAAAATGGCATAGTTCTCAAGACTCCACTATGTAGAGCACCGTCAACTTAATTGGGTGTTCAGAGATGAAGAAATCGGATCTATTGGAATATGGTTCGACTATGATGAGCTTCACAGACCTTCCTGATTGGAGATATCATTATTAACTTTAATTTATCTACTGGAATAGGACTCTCTAAACGCTCCACGCACACTACTGAGATATGGCACGGTAAGAAACTAAGTCTGAGTCATCTCAGAATTTAAGGGTTGTGTCTGGCTCATGTCAAAAAGACAATAAGCAGATAAGTTAGAGTTTAGGTCTTCAGAGCTTGATTCATAAGATATCCTAAAGAGTCATTAGGTATATTTCTACATTCCAGAAAGACCACAATGTGATTGTGAGTCGACATGCCATCTTTCTTGAAAAACGTTTATCAAGATAGCGGCATTGAAAAGCATATTAAGCCTTGATTGAGAAAAATCTCATAAGTACAACGAGCTAAGGACCAATTGGAATCAAATTAGGTTGAGCCAATAAGAAATACTCCTCTCCACCTCGTAATCCTAAATGTCACCCCCTAAAGATACTTAGGTATTATTTCAGAGAAAATAGAGGAATTGCTCCTCGTAGTGGTGGGATAGGTGCTCATGATGATATATCAAAATCTACAACAAGGTGATATCAGATATTGACTCTGAGAATGCTAGAGGCAATATAGTTATAAATGAGACTCATATGCACTCGAGAAGACTCCGAGTTCTGATGCGTTGAGTCGCGCCATGAAAGGTATTAGTACCTATTGGGGTGTAAATGGATCTCAAGAGAAAGATTAGTGCAGATGGGATGTTGGAGATATTCAAGGCTAGACTAGTGCAAAAGGCTATAGTCAATGCGCTATCGATACCTTTTCCCCAGTGGCTATGCTATAAATTTCATCCGCACATTGCTTGCCGTTGCAGCTGCTATTTTCGATTATGAAAAATATGGCAAATGGACGTAAAAAATGACATTTGAATGGTATCCTGAGGAAGTATATTATATGGAACAGCCACTAGGCTTTCACATCCAGGGATACTGATCACAAGGTTTTGCAAGCTGCAAAGGTCTATATATGGACTTAAGCAAGCATCTCGGAGCTGGAACACTCGTTCAATGATGTGATCAAAATGTTTGATTTCATCAAAAATGAAGAGGAATCATGTATCTTCAAAAGGATCAGTGGGAGCACTATTATCTTCCTCGGATTGTACGTGGATGACATCCTCCTTATTGGGAATGATATTCCCATGTTGACGACAGTCAAAATATGGTTGTCCAAGGAATTTCCATGAAAGACCTAGGTGAAGCATCCTTTTTCTAGGAATTAAGGTCTCATAGGGATAGACTGAATAGGATGCTAGATTTTCACAGAAGATTGTACATAGAGAAATACTAAAGAGGTTTAGTATGGAAAACTCTAAAAGGGGATTAATACCCTTCATACATGGTATTCATCTTTCCAAGAAGATGTGCCCTAGCACAACCTGAGGAAATAGAATGCATGAGCAAGATCCCTTATGCTTCTGCAATAGGGAGCCTCATGTTATGCCATTGCATGGTACACTCGACTGATATATGGCCATGCTGTAAGTGTCACA